>CANXYC010378902.1:0-10070 GCA_948193065.1 Aleurites moluccanus
ATATTTATATATTTTTTTGATAGAGAGTCTCTAAAACAACTATAGTGATAATATACCATTATTCCTTTATTATATATATATATATATATATATATATATATATATATATATATATATATACATTGTTCCATCCTATTTTGACTTGTGATGCAAATAGATTCACTGAGTATCTTATATACTTACCTTTTCCTTGTTTAACCATTTCAGGAGAGGAGTAGATTGCAGAATCCCGTCGTCTGTCATCCGAGGATTTTTACTACACTCATTTCATGTATATATTTGAATTCTATACTATTTTTGGTCTTCATAATCTAGCTGCTTCATGGGATATGTATGGGTTAGCTAGGATATGAACAGTCATATATGTATGTGATGATATGATATGATATATGATGAGTATATATTATGATATAATGACTGTTACAGCCAATTGCACTAAATTACAGAAAGAATTGTAGAATAACAGAATGAATGGTAACTAAGTAAAATGGATAATAAATTGGGGTTTATATATTATGCATGTGATACTGGGTTCTACGGGTGTCGGTCGCCATTGGCATCTCCCGCATCCTAGGACCATTGCGATCCGAAAACGGGTCGTGACACTACCTTATCGATGGAGCAGTGGGTAAATATCAACGACAATGTGCACATTGTTTATCATAGACCCTATCTGGGAAGGGTTAATTGTGCTAGCCATAAGGCCTGGCCCGCCTTATGTATATTACATGATATATATATGATCAAATGTGTTAAGTCCCAATATTTGTCTTATCCATATAATATATGTAATGATAGCCTATTTATTGATCCCAAACCATTGCTTCTATCTAATTTCTCTTTTTCTATAATTTGGTGTGCAACACTATTAACTATTGATTATTTATCTATCATTTTATTATTTATCCAACCTTTACCCATTATATGATATATATTAAATTCACCGAGTATTTTCATACTCATTCTTTAGTTGTTTACCATTTTTTAGGGAAGGAGTAGAAGTCGAATTCCAGAAACTCTTCCCTCTGGAATCCTACTGTATATTTTAATTAGTGTAAATATTTTAAACTCTATATTGTGTAATTATTCTAGTTGCTCCATGGTTCTGTATATGGATGTAGTTAGATTATATATGGATGATAAATATTATTTGTGTCATGACCCAACCTGGAAGCCGCGACGGTCCTAGGCTATGGATGTTGCTTAAGCTACTAGTACCACGAAGAGAGCCCAATTAACTATACTATATGGCATGCAATTCATGAAAATAGCTTAATAATGCTGCATAAATTTCGACAGCATCTCCTCTATAATATGACTATGCCTAGCTGTAAAACATGTAATAAACACTTCCAATATACTTCAACAACCATACTCAAATCAATGATCCCTCTGGATCTCCAATATCAACTCAATATATATATATCTGCATATCAAATTATTTCCATTCATAGCATAACATATATATAAATATATATCCATAGTATAATTTATATGCAAAACTATAAAGATGCAAACACACATATGTACATGCCACTCTTTAATTTACAGTACCATGGAACCTCTATACTGTACAAATATTTACATATACTTTTGGAACTAGAATTTACATGACACAAGTATCAAAATTTCATGGCGTGGATAGGAGGTGCCTATGGAATATGAGCCTCACTGCAGACCTGAAAATATAACCACCAAAGGGGTGAGTATAAAACTACTCAGTGAATCCATATGTATAAAAATGCAATAGATGTTCATAATACCATGGTTACCCATATATGGCCTATAGAATCAATATGAGATAACAAGTGAAGAATATAACAAGTATCCATATCAATATTTATAAAAGTATCCAATGTACGAGTCAACGCACATATGATATAACAGAATTGGGTCAAATGAAAAGTGCGTTAGCACTATTTGTAATTTAATACTCCAGCACTATCATAAAGTGCACAACCCATATTACATAAGAGGGATCAGCCCTTATGACTAAGGAATATAACTCCCCTCCCTAGCATGGATCAAAGAAATACAAGTGTGCACATAGTCGATGGAATTACCCGCCACACGATCGAGGTAGCCCTGCTATAGTATCATATGAGTGTGTCTCTATATAACTATATAAATAGCATAAATAGAACTTATATAGCTGTAGAATGATCATATACATATTTATAATGAATAATAGAACAAGTTTGGGTAATGTAAAAAAATGTTGGGCAGGGCCCAGTTGTGCTGCCGCAACTGACACTCGCCATTACGGGTTTTGGGATTTTTGAGTAGTGTCTAGTTAAGTATGTTGCCAAAGGATTTAGGTGGACCATAAGGTACCGTTTTAAAGTTTAGGTCAGGACTAGATAATTGGGTTAAGTTGTGGCCCAATTGGCTTTCAAGATTTTATTTTGTAGACAGACAAAATTTAGGTCATTTTAGGTCATTTCGGTGGGCTTATTTACGGGCCAATTTGCACTATAGGTACTTTTGGATATCAAACTCTGTTTTATCAGTCCAAATGACTTTTTATATGATATATGATGCAAATAATGCATGATTATACATAAGGGCTCACCTTTCTCACAATTTATCCTTTTTTCCCCCAATCCACTATTCGAGCCCCTACTCGGCTCGACGTTCAACACTCCGAGCTGGAGTACATGATGGTTCACCTATTTTCAACATCACAAAACACATAATACGCATCAAATCACATAAGGCATACATATTAGACACTATAGACCTCACTTTGCACATTTTATACATTTTCCATTCCTTTATGCAATAAACATATTCTATTAGCTCATTTGACATACAATTCACATATTCATCACTTATATACCATATTAAGTACTCATATACACTTAATTCCACATTCCATATCAAACATACACTATATTCAAGTTTACCTTCAAAATGCTTATTTCAATCATCTTTTCCATATTTAAACCTATACATTTCCATTACTTATACCATTATACCATGTTCAAACCTTACCTTTCAAATTGCATTAGCCTAACACATTAAACTAACAAACTCAATATGGTTTAACCTAAATGGAATTCATTCCATTCATCCATTTTTCAACACCATTCAATTATACAACATATATGCATGTCAAATACATATCACTCAATCATTAAAACCTATTAAACATCAAACACCAAACCATTACACAAGCACCTCAAGTTTCGGCCAAGGTAGTTCTTCATTCAAATCAATTTCTTTCCATCATTTAACCATCAATTCATTACATATGCATCAAATATACATCATTCCATCATTCAAACCTATAAAACACCAAAGTTCAAAACCATTTCTTAACACCATATGGTTTGAACATTTTGGTTTTCCATTCAAATGAATTTGTTTCAATCATTTAACCACTAATTCATGTTATACACATCAAATAAAAATCATTTGAACAAAAAGATCCATCAAAACAACACTTTGATTCATAGTTCTTCCTATTAGGGTTTCATTCCAACTTTTGATTTTTCTTCCATCCAAAACATGTTTTTGTTACTAATTAACATCAAATAACATCTTAAGAACCTAATTGAACCAAAAGAATTACAAAATCACTTACTTTCCAAATAGTTCTTCAAAATCTTCAAAGCTTTGATTTGTCACTTTTTCTTATTTTTCCTTTGAATCTATGGATATAATTGAGTTTAAGTTGATGGAATTAACATGTTTCCATCAAAAAATGAAAGAAAACAACAAGTTTTGGCTTTGATTCAAAGTGGCCGAAACTTAGAAATGGTTGAGAGAGAAAGGTTGTTGGTGACTTGATGAACATGATGAAGAATGATGAAGAGGTGGGAAAAATCAACTTTAAATATCAATGGTGCAATCCTATGCTTTGAGTTTATGGTAAAAATGGTGAAACCTAGCTATCCAACCATCCATTTCTTCATCTTTTCATCCAATGGTTAGATTTAGATGAGCCTACAAGGATTTCATAGGTTTGCATACACTATATAAGTCCATAATGTATAGGAAAAGACTAAACTATCCCTAATTCAACTGAAATCCTAAATTGAGCAGCTTTGCCCGGGATTATTTTCGACTGGGTTTAATTCTCCAACAATTATTCATTTAAGCATAATATCATCATTTTTATGTCCTAATATTCTTTTTTACCTTTAAATATGCTATTAATTCCATAAAAACTTGAGGGGGTGTGAAATGACCATTTTGCCCCCAATTCACCAAAAATCCATTTTTACCTGATTTCGTCCTAACAGCTTTTAAACCCCATCTATTCACTCAAACAAATTATATCATGCATATCTATCAATTTCATACATAAACACATAACATTCACAAGTTCAAATTAAAGAAAAAATTTCCCCCTAAGTTCCCCTCTTATGGTTCAAGTTAGGTTTAAGTTGAGGTGTTACATTCTACCCCCCTATAAATTAATTCGTCCCCGAATTTACTTAAAAGCTATAGGGAGAATAAAACTTGACTCATCAAATAGATGGGGGTACTTATGTCTCATCTCAGCCTCACTCTCCCAAGTACATTCCTCTATACTTTTGCTACGCCACTGTACTTTAACCATAGGAATGCTCTTATTTCAAAGCTGTCTGGTATGATGATCCATAATCTGTATTGGGACTTCCTCAAAAGATAATGACTCATCAATTTCAATTTCCTAGGGTTGCAGCACATGGGACAGATCTGGCACATACTTTTGTAACATAGAAATGTGAAATACTGGATGTATATGCCCCATATTAGGTGGAAGAGCTAATATGTATGAAACATTGCCAATTCGATCCAAAATCTCAAAAGGTCCAATGTACTTTGTTGACAACTTGCCCTTTTTCCCAAATCTCATCACTCCTTTCATAGGAGAGGTCTTCAGAAATACATGGTCACCCACTGTAAACTGCACATCTTTTCTCTTTGGATTTGCGTAGCTCTTCTACCTGCTGAAAGCAGTCTTTATTCTTTCTTGTATAACATGGACTTTCTCCATTATTTCTCTGATAAGATATGGCCCTTCTAATTGCTTCTCACCCATTTCTACCCAGCATATAAGTGATATGCATTTCCTGCCATAGAGAGCCTCATATGGTGCCATTCCAATGGTTGAATGGTAGCTATTGTTTTGGGCAAACTCTATCAATGGTAGAAAATGATCCTAACTTCCTTTTAAGTCCAACACACACAATCTCAACATGTCCTCCAGTGATTGAATAGTTCTCTCTAATCGTCCATCTGTCTGAGGATGGAATGCTGTGCTGAAATGCAATGTAGTACCCAATGCCTCCTAAAATTTCTGCCAAAACTTGGAGGTGAACTGAGTACCTCTATCAGATATGATCACTATTGGAACACCATGCAACCTTACAATATTATCCACATATAGTTTGGCATACTGTGTAGCTGTGTAAGTTGTCTTTAGTTCTAAGAAGTGAGCTGACTTAGTTAATCTGTCCATTATTACCCACACTGAATTATACCCTTTTTGTGTCCTTGGCAAACCCACCACAAAATCCATAGTTACTTGGTCCCATTTCCACTCTGGTAGCTGAATCTCTTGAAGCAAACCTAAAGGTTTCTAATGCTCAAATTTCACCTGCTGACAGGCTAAACACTTTGAAACATACTTTGCTACATCACCCTTCATGTTTGGCCACCAGTAAAGTTCCTTCAAGTCATGGTACATCTTTGTTACCCCCGGATGCACTGTGTAAGGAGAGTAATAAATTTCTTTCATGTTATGCTCCTTGAACCCTTTAACATCTGGAACACACAACCTACCTTTACATTTTAATACATCCCCCTTAACAGAAAAATTAGGAGCCTTACCATTTTGAACTAAGTCTCTAATCGTGACACACTATGGATCTTCATTATGGGAGTTATTTATTTCATCTATTAACAAAGATTTCACCAGGAATTGGGATTTTAAAACTCTTTCCTGACCCTGTATTTCCAAATTCAAAGTTAAACCATCAGCCATTAACTCCCGCAATTCTTGTACCAGTGGTCTTTCTAAAGCAGTCACATGTGATAAGCTTCCCATTGATTTTCTACTAAGGGCATCTGCTACCAGATTTGCTTTTCCAGGATGATATAGAATCTGGCAGTCATAATCCTTTAACAACTCAACCATCTCCTTTGCCTCAAGTTCAGTTCTTTTTGCTGTAAGATGTACTGTAAACTTTTATGATTAGTGTAAATCTCACATCTCACCCAATTTAAAAAATGCCGCCATATCTTTAAAGCAAAGATCACTGCTGCCATTTCTAAATCATGGGTGGGGTAGTTCACTTTATGTTTCTTCAACTGGCGAGAAGTATAAGCAATCACTTTCCTGTGCTGCATCAATACACAACCCAAACCAATCCTCGAAGCATCACAGTATACAGCAAAATTGCCTGCCTCGAAAAGAAGAGTCAACACTAGTGCAGTGGCCAAATAGTCTTTAAGAGTCTAAAAACTCTTTTCACATTCATCATTCCACTTAAACTTCACCTGCTTTTGGGTCAACTTTGTCATTGGTGCAATAATTTTGGAAAAGTCTTTAACAAATCTGAGGTAATACCCTGCCATACCAAGAAAACTCTGGATCTCTATAACTGTAGTGGGATGTGACCAGTTAGCAACTGCTTCTACTTTCTGTGGATCCACCTTTATGGCATCTTTACTCATAACATGCCCCAAAAATACAACCTCTGTCAACCTGAACTCACATTTTGAAAACTTTGCATACAACTGATGATCCCGTAATAACTGTAATGTGATTCTGAGATGCTCTTCATGCTCCTCTCTACTTCTGGAATACACCAAAATTTCATCAATAAAGGCAATTATGAATTTATCAAGAAATGGCTTGAATACCCAGTTCATCATAACCATGAATGCTACTGAAGCATTTGTCAACCCAAATGATAGCACTAAAAACTCATAGTGCTCATATCTAGTTCTGAAGGTTGTCTTTGGAATGTGTTCACCTTTAATCCGCAATTGATTGTACCCAGATCTCAAAATCTATTTTGGAGAAGAAGCAGGCTCCCTGTAACTTGTCAAATAGGTCATTAATCCTAGGCAAAGGCTACTTATTTTTCACTGTCACCTTATTCAATTGCCTGTAATCTATACACATCCTAGGTGACCCATCCTTTTTCTTTACAAACAGCACTGGTGCTCCCCAGGGTGAACTATTAGGTCGGATAAAACTCTTGTCACACAGTTCTTGCAATTGCCTTTTCAATTCTTTCAGCTCTGGTGGTACCATCCGATAAGGTGTAATAGAAATAGGATCAGTAATAGGGTATACCTCAATCTCAAATTCAATCTCCTTCTCTGGTGGCAGTCCTAGAAGATCTTCTGGGAATACATCTGTAAATTCCTTTACCACTGGAATCTGCTCTAACTCTTTGGATACCCCTGTAGTGTCAACCACTGTTACTAAGTAAGCAATACACCCATTTCTCATCAATCTCTCTGCCTGTACTGCAGATACTAACCCTGATATGTGACTGTTAGCCTCTCTCTGAAAAATGAACTTTTCCTGCCCATCGGGTCAAAATTTTATCCTTTTCATTGCATAATCAATCGAAGCTTTATTAACAGTTAACCAATCCATACCAAAGATAACATCAAACTCTAATAGAGGTAACTCAATCAATTCATCAGGCAAGGATTTATCACAAATTTTCATATCACTAATATCATACTTATACCCTACTATAACCTTATCCCCCATTGGTGTGGCTATTTCTAAGGGCACATGTAAAGGTTTTCTACCCAACCCCAATTTTAAGGGAAAAATAGGTGATATAAAAGAGTGGGTTTTACCTGAATCAAACAATACGTAAGCCACTATATCATGTTAAGAAATCATACCTACAACTATATGATGGGATTTCTGGGCCCGCTGTTGGGTCACTGCAAATACACGCCTCTGGCCTCTATCAGTTACTGACTGTCCCACTGTTGGACTCTGTCCTGTTGGTCTGCCTCTACCTGTACTCCCGCTACCCATCTGCACTGATGGCTATGATGATCCTACCTCTGAAGGTTGTATAGCTCTTAACATAGGGCGATCTTTGTAACAATGCCCAAACTGTCCACATCTAAGGCATGCTTCTGTCCTAATATGATATGGCCCTAAATGTCTCTTCCCGCACAAAATACATGTGGGCATTGATGAAGTCATCTGTACTGGTTTGATTGGACCTCGAAAATAGCTAAAAATAGGAGGCCTCATACTGATACCTTTACCAAAGTCCTGCCTTTGACCTAGAGGTGGTAAAGACTGCACTGGCCTGAGGGGAGGTCTAGGTGCATAAGTTTGGGATAATCCCTCCCCAGGTCTACGGTACTCTCCTCCTCTTCCCTTCTTTTTCTGTTCCCTATCAGACCTTTCTTCTTTGTATTTTGCCTCCGTCTGGGTTGCTTTGTCAATAGCTCGACTCAGGGAAGTAAACTCCATAGCCAATAAAATGTTATGCAGGGTTGCATGTAAACCTCTCTTAAACCGTCTGATCAAATCATCCTCAGTAGGAGTAATCCTTCTGGCATATTTACTCAGCCGTCTAAACTCTCTGGCATACTCCAATACAGATAAGTTCCCCTGTCTCAGCTGTTCAAACTTCACAATGTTGCTCTCTCTCAAACACTCTGTAAGAAATTCATCCATCATTCTCTGTTTAAATTCTGCCCATGTCATAGGAGTATCACTGTGAATGTTCTCATCAATATGCTCTATAAACGAGGTAGCAACATTTACCTCTAGCAATAATCCCACTAACTCAATAGTTCTGGCATCATAACAAGGCAGTGTACATACCATCCTGTCAACCATGTCAATGAAGTCACTAGGGTCAGTACCATACTCCCCTGAAAAAGTAGGCAGTCATAGTCTCATGAATTCCCCAACAGATACACCACCCTTTGGGATAACCCTCTGTACTATGTCCCCCTGTAACACTACTGGCTCTCTCTGAGGTACTGGTGGCAGTACAGGCTGTACCAATGGTTGTACTTGAGGTGGAGGTGGTTGTACCACTGCAGGCTATGCTGCAAAATGAGTCTGGATGGTCTGTAATATTTTCGGTCTCATCTCTTGCATTTCATGTCTCCAGGGTGCCTCACCCATCGAATCAGACTCAGTTCAACTCTGTGACCTAGATCGCTCAGATTGAGTTCTCCATATAGCAGATGTGTTAGAAGCAACCTCTGCTTCCTCACTAGATCCATAATATTCATCCCCCTCAATAGGCCTATCTCGTCTAGTTCCCCTCTCTGACATCTTAACACATAGTACAAATCAACATGTAAAAGAATATTTAGATCATAGGTACACAGAATTTCAAACAATGCTGAAGACTTGTCAATTTGACGATATATGAATATCCTAGATTCCATGGTACTTCTATTGCTATCAATATACAAACACTATAGGTTATATAAACCTTTAGCTCTGATACCACCTTTTTCATGACCCAAACTGAAAGCCGCGACGGTCCTAAGGTACGGGTGTTGCTTAAGATACCAGTACCATGAAGAACCCAATTAACTATACTATATGGCATACAATTCATGAAAATAGCTTAATAATGCTGCAGAAATTTCGATAGCATCTCCTCTATAATATGACTATGCCCAGCTATAAAACATGCAATAAACACTTCCATATACTTCAACAACCATACTCAATTTTTGTATAACATATATATAT
Organism: Aleurites moluccanus; assembly: GCA_948193065.1. NCBI lineage: Eukaryota > Viridiplantae > Streptophyta > Magnoliopsida > Malpighiales > Euphorbiaceae > Aleurites > Aleurites moluccanus. Next base: position 9,704 of record CANXYC010378902.1, read on the forward strand.
ATCCATAGTATAATTTATATGCAAAACTATAAAGATGCAAACACACATATGCCACTCCTTAATTTACAGTACCATGGAACCTCTATACTGTACAAATATTTACATATACTTTTGGAACTGGAATTTATATGACACAGGTATTAAAATTCCATGGCGAGGATAGGAGGTGCCTATGGAATACGAGCCTCACTGCAGACCTAAAAATATAACCACTAAAGGGGTGAGTATAAAAATACTCAGTGAATCCATATGTATAAAAATGCAGTAGATGTTCATAATACCATGGTTGCCCATATATGGCCTGTAGAATCAATATGAGATAACAAGTGTCCATATCAATATTCATATAAGTATCCATATCAATATT
>CANXYC010378910.1:0-22018 GCA_948193065.1 Aleurites moluccanus
CATCAAAATCCAACCGAACAGCCCTGATACAAAACACTCTCCACTGAGATATACTTATCCAAAAATTCTGAAATTTTACAGACATCATCTCAACATACACAGAAACATATTTCATGTTTACAACTTCAACAAATTCTGCCTCAGATATTCCCAGAAATTTCAAACATGTACTGCATCCCTGCAGGAATTCTCATCCAGACCAGCCTTGCTCAAATAGACACAACTCACCACATACTTAGAATTTTACCAAACCATTTTACAGAATTATAGATAAGACATAAATTAACAACTTTCATATTTTACACCCTACCCAATTATGTCTTTAAGAGTAAGTAATGGTCAACACTGAATTCTGCTGCAGTTCAAAATAAAAATTTTCTGAAATTTTCAAACTTCTCATTTAAATCTTTAAAATTCTCCAAACATATAAAATCAACAAACACACTTCAAAATGACAGATATTACACACCACTATCACCAATTGAATCTAATCATCAAATAAAGTTTCACATCTATGTTATAAATCTCAAAAGTTTTTTTCTTAATTAAACTTTGTAAGTTCTTCTACAATAAATCACTTATTGTCCTTAAAATTCAAGGGTCATAATACTAGTATTTTGGTATTTCTGATAAAAAAAACTCAAGAACCTCATTTTTAAACGGAAGTAAAATATAAATATATTTTAGTATAATTTTAAAAATTTAGGGATGATTTAGTATAATTTAGAAAATGCAGGGGCGTCAAAATAATTAATTTAATTAAAAGTTAATTTTTTTGATTTTGATTAATGAAAAAAAAAATTGAATAGAAAAATCTCATTGCATAACGAAAATAAAATATATGAACGTTTTAATATAATTTTAGAAATACAAGAATGATTTAGCATAAATTGAAAAAATTATAAGGACCTTATAATAATTAATCTTAAATATTAATTAGGTGAAAACCTAAATACTAAAATGTACTTTTCCCTATTCTTTTCAAAACTTCACACTCCACAAGGTGAAAGGGTTTTATATAAACTGATACGATCAATTAGGTTAAAAAAAAAATATTTAAAATTTTTTGTGGCAACTTCAGTTCACTTTTTTTTATATATTAATATTTAATATTATAAAAAAATAGTATTTAAATTTAATAAAATAATAACAATAATCCATGCATGTTAAAATATTTAAAAAAACACAAGTTATAAAACCTATGCATGGTAGGGTACATAACTAGTTTTATGAACTTATTATTTTCATTTATATTTCATGTCCACATTCATTCAACTTATTTATTTATTTTTTCTTTTCCATAATATTAGTTTAATTAGCTCATTTAATTGAATCTTTCTAAGAAATGACAAATTAATAATATATGCTACTAGTACGAAACATTAGAAAGAACAGGCATGCATCAGGAATTCATGACACAGAATTACAGTTAATTTATAGCGCAAATTAATACAATTATACTCCAATTCTGGTTTTACTCATTGTTGATGATGAGTGGAGATTGTCCTTGATTCATAGTGAACAAGTGAAATTATATTTATATTAATATTATTGATTACATTACATGATGGATTTTGGGGATCATTTCACTGATAGTCCCTGAAGTATTGACTAATGCACATTATCATCCTTAAACTTTAAAACGTAATACAAATATCCTTGGACTTATAATTTAGTTTCACTAGCAGTCCTTATCCGCCCAAAACTAATGTTATTTTTATTTTAACTCCCAAAGTCTTCTTTCTCTTTCAAAGAAATCCAAAACCCCTCCTTTTAGGCTCTGATACCATTCAGGCGAGTCTGCCCTCTCTCTAATCAGTCTGTTAAGAGGCGAAACTACAGAGAGCTACTCCTAAAGATCTTCAAAGGGTTTTTCTTTTATTTCTGATTTCTTTCAGCTTTTTATACTCGTTGTAATAACGATAGCTAACAACAAGTCCCAAAAGGCCTTTATTCTCAAGGAAAAATTTCTCAAATTTACTCTGTCTAAGAGTCAACTCCTCTAAATTTTTAAACAATTTAACTATAAAATTATTTAGAGAGTCTAAGCGATTTATAACAAAATTTAATAATCTTATTACTGGATCCTTGCCTACACCGTGATCTAGGTTATGACAATCAAGATAAGAGCAACGCAAACAATTACTGATCATCCAATAAACATGCAAAAGCACCAAGTCTTTCAAACATAAATGTTTTAAATATAAATTTAAAACGTTTATAATATATACCTTTTGTAGACCAGGTCCACTAAGCTTCCGCAACAACTTTAGCTCTCCTTTCAAGCTCGTCACCAGCAATATCTTCAAAGAGATATGGAGGATATGACTTACTGCCCTTTCTTGGTTAGGTCTTACTGCAACACTCCTAAATATCATACCATTTTGAAGGATGAAAGGTATATAGAATCAAAATTATCATACAGATAAAGACTTGAAAGAAAATGTTCTTACAGAAACTCTGTATTTTATTTTGCTCTCCTTCTTCAATAAGCTGAAGAGGTATATATAGACTTTTTACAAACTAAACTGGTGTTTGTATTACTGTTTGCCAGCTCAAAAGAAAAATAGTACAATAATTAAAATAGGTAGCTGGAATAGTATACCAGCTTTACATTAAATCTAAATGGACAGTTGGTGCCTCTAGTACTGTTTTTCAGCTGTATTCATAACAATAATTAGATAAAGACAAAGACTGCTTTAATTTTACAGCTAAGAGGTCAGTCTTTGGGGAAGTTCTTTTCATCAAGACCACAAATTTTAAAGCTGCTTTGGCTGATAGAGCTTTAACATTTGCAGTTACTTCTGAAAAGCAATTCCTCATTTATCACGCTGAGGCTGACGTCATGGATGACGTTTTTTGTCACTCCATCTGTGAGTTGCTGACTGGGGCATCCATGCTTTCTCTTAGTTCTGCATAACCCATAGCCATTTCTTCTGCAACACATTGCTCTCTGAATTGAGTAACCTTCTTCCAGACCTTCATGGTTTCAGGTTGGAAATCCAGACTGGGATCTAAATCCACTAGTCTCAGAAATAATTTTTGTGCTTTTTCTCGTCCCTTAATCATAGACAATACTCTTGTAATTGGAGTATATTGGGACTAGATTGTAATAAATACTATACCATCTCCAAGAAGGACATAATTACTTGCATAGATTGCCTTCTCCAGGCTAGCTTTGAAATTTCCAATTCTCACAGCTTGGGTAACAATCTTGTTTTCTTTATACATGGTAAAATAAAAATTTAAGTTCTGATTATTAACCTTCTATGGCTCAACAAATTCTTTAGCCATAACAGGACGGAGATCCCAAATTTGATAAGGATAACGAACAGTTTCATCCTCACCACAATCCATAATTGTGCTAATAATATAACTGGTAATTAATCTTGAGTCTAAACTCAAGAATTCTAAGGATTCCTGCACAATATTTGGAAGTGATTTACACAGATCTTTATCATTTCTATTAATCTCGATAATTTCTATCAGTCCTGTATCTGTATAGCGGAGACTATCTTTCGCCATTTCTAATAGAATTCTCAGAGTTAGACCTCTATATCCTTGCCAATGGATGTATGGATGTAACATAGAATATTCTTTGAGGGAATGATCTATTGAGTCCACCTTCTTAATTTTTCTGGTATAGGTCACTTTTGGCGGAATGTATGAACTCATTTCATTAAGAAGTTTATCCCTTTCCATTACTAACTGAAGGAAATCTTCTTCATCCTTTTTACGGATTTCAAGTTATTTTTCTAAATATGAAATATATGAAACAACTTCATCTGCAAAGTGTTGTAGTTGCTTGAAGTTTCATTTGGCAAATCCTCCATGCAATCCAGAACACAATATAGATCCGTCTTTTGAAAGACCATAGTCATACTTTATGAAATACTAGGCATTTTCATCCTTGCAGGTGTTTGAAACTTCAGGGTTATCTACCCTCATAATTTTCATGAATTCTTCATGAATGTCATCAGACTCATTTTTCGATTCTTTCATTGTGACTTCCTTAGGAGATTGTTAGATTTCCTGTTTTTTGAATTCAGTACAAACAATATCCCAATTTAAATCATCACAATCAGGATTTTCATCTTCAAAGCTTTTTTCTGCTTTATCCTCTTTACGGGTTTGGTTTGGATCACTAGCCTTATGTTTGTGATCTGACACATCACCAGAGTTTTTACCACTCTCCTCCTGTAAAGGAGTTTGATTTGGAACTTGTAACTGTTCACCGGCACTTTCATTAGCCTGTTGATTTGGAATCGATAAAGATTTACTGGCACTTTCAGAAGCCTTTTGGTTTAGAACTCTAGATTCCTTGGCACTTCCACTGGCCTTTTGGTTTGGAACCACTGAAAGTTCACCTGCACTTCCACCAGCCTTCTTTGAGCCATCGTGGCTACCCTCCTGTGAAGGAGTTGGGCATTGCGGCCTTCCCATAGTGGCCAATTCATCTTCATCTCTTTGATGAAGTTCTTCTCTGAATCTTTTTACTTGCTCAAGAGTAAGGCCAAGTTTTTTGGCTGTTCTTTCGTAAAAATCTTCAGGAACTCGCGCTTTTGGCACCAGAGGATTTTTCTCTTTGTTCTTTTGTATCAAGAATTTCTCTTTAGGCTTTTCGTTAACCCTTTATGGGCTAACCAGTTCTTTTGAACTTGTTGGCTTCTTCTTAGAACAATCTGTAGAGATATGTCCTTCAGATTTACATATCCAGCACATAACATCTTTTGATGCTATAATTTTTCTTTTCGTTCTTGATGAACCAAAGCTCTCGCTCTTGGGATCTTTTTTCCCCTTATCAACTTTCTTCGTGCATTGTTTTCGAGTGTGACCCCCCTTTTTATAGATCCAACATAGCTTATTTTTGGTAGTAGGGTCCATCTGTAAAATTAGACAATTCACGAGAAAGAGAATCAGCTATTACATTTTTATTAGAAGGAATATATTCAATATCAAACCTGTAATAGCTAAACCATTCTTGCAATCTTAAAAGTCTAGTTTGTCTAGCCTCTTTAAGATTCAGATTCATAAATCCTCTTACATAAGTTGAATTTTTTCTAATTACGAACCTATTAGGAGCCAGGAAGATGTAAAAGGCTTTTATACTATTTTTAACTGCTAAGACTTCCTTTTCATGTATTAGATAATTAATTTTAGATCCTTTAAAGGTTTCAGACTAATACTTACAGATTTTTTCTGGTTTTCTACCTTTGATTTTTAATACTACTCCTCAGGATTTTTCTGAAGCATCTGCCTCTAAGACTAACTCATCTGCATCTGATGGTAAATTAAGACAAGGCAAATTTTTCATTTTGTTTTTTATTTGGATGACAGCCTGAGTATCCTCATTATTCCAAAACCAAGAAACTTTATCCGATATTTTCTTTGATATTCTTCCTAGGTCTTTAGAAAGATATTTTATGAATTTTCTAGCATAGTTAGCAAGTTCACAGAATCTTTGTACTTGCTTTCTATCTTCTAATTCGTTAGGAAAGTCAATAAATTTTTCAGAAAAGTAGCTTTGTAGCCTAATTTTTCCTTTTTCAATTTCTATTCCTAAAAAATTTATTTTCCTTAAACCATTTTATCTTTCTTTCAGATAAAATCATACATTCATGTTTGAAGATATCAGTTACTTGTTCAAGGTGACTCATGTGTTCTTTTTCATTGTTACTAAAAACTAACACATCGTCTATATAGACCACACAAAAAATTTTCAATGCTTTAAATGCATTGTCCATTTTGCGTTGAAACACGCCTGGAGCATTTTTCAGGCCGAATGACATCACCAGCCATTCATACATCTCTTGAGGTGCATTGAAGGTTGTTAGGGTTACAGATTCTTCTTCCATCTTTACCTGCCAATGACCACTTTTTAAATCAAATTTAGAAAAGATAGAAGGTTGTCTAAGACTTACCATATCTATGACATCACCGGCTGTAGGGATTTTATAGCTATCATCTTTTGTTGCTTTGTTTACCTGACGATAATCTATAACCATTCGTGCCTTTCCCCGCACCTGCTCTGCATGGTTTATTACTATAAAGGCTGGACTAGAATGTGCACTATTACTATCCCTAATCAAACCCTTTTCGAGCAATTCAGAAATCTGCTTATCAAATTTCTCTATCATCTCATTGGTATATGTTATATTTCTAGTTCTGATGATAGTGCTGGGATCTTTCAGCTCTAGTTTAGCTGTTATGCCATTTAGTACCCATAACTTTAGCGGGTCTTCACTAAAATTATCAGCTAATTTTGCAAGAAACCTTTCCCACTTGGTTCCTTTCAGCTAGGGATGTGTAATAGGTTTTTCTATCACACATTGTGTTTTAAAACACAATTCTTTTGATTCTTGATCAAATAAACAATCTAGCCAAGTTTCATCACGCTGGGCTCGCACTCTGAACGCTTGTTCACAAGGCATAAATCCATACAACTCTGATATTTTGACAGGATAAAACCAAAATTTTAATTTATTTCTAGGATTTGACAGAGATGTGATTTTCATACCTCTAATTGAGATGTAATTGTCGTCCTGCACAAAAGGTTTGTTTTCTCTTTGCCCTTTTAGGAAAGCATTTCCTAAAATGATATCTACATCAAGATCAGGGAATGTCAGGACTTTATCAATAGTAAATTTTTGTCCACTAATGATAACAAGAACTTGTTTTGCAAACTGTGTTACCAAGTTCACTTCTCCTCCTGCCATACGTAGCATCATTGGCTGGGACAATGGTTTTCATCATTCATCAGGGAGTGCATTGAGTCTAGCACTAGTGATTGTTGCACCTGTGTCAAGTAACGCATCCAAAGAGTAATCATAATAACCAGAAAATTTAAATGTTAAAGAGATATATGTACTCAAACCTGATTCTTCTGTACTGAATATCTTTGATGATGCCATGGTATCAGGACATACCATCGTCCAAACATCCTCAAAAGGAATTGACCGTTGTTGAGAAATTTTTTGTATTTCTTTTATAACCTCAGGGACTAGTGTTAGATGTTTAATCATCCTTGCATTTTTCCTAATTTCTTCATCTTCATATACAGTTAAGCTTATAGTTTTATACCCTACAATCGTTCTACTATCTGAAGATGATGATGTATTTTCTTCCTGAACTGGTGTCTTAGGAACTTCCTCTCTAATTACTGATGAAGTGGAATTACTTCTAGGTAATCGAGGAACATGATATGATCTTCTAAGAGGATCAGAAATCCTAAGATTTCTCATAGGTTCTTCTAGGCTTAAGATGATATTTCTATCTCTTTGTGTAATTTGAGAGGACCTATTGATCGTGATGTCTCTGCTGGTTCTTGAATAACCCAACTTTCAGGCCAGAATAACTCTAAAAGATTAATTTATTTTCTATGGAACTGCCTATAGTTATCTGAACCTTCATCGAATACCTCTGTGATTTTAGAGATATTCCTCACTCCAGTATTGGTTGTATTAATCAGTCTAAAAATTATCCTAGTGTGAAACGCTAAATATTTAGCCTGAGAATTCATTCTGTTCATATTCATAGATTTAATCCTTAATGATAAAGAATTACCCAAACACTTATCCTTCACTGGCATCATACAATTAGGATAAGTTTGGAACCAATCTGGACCATGTGCCAGGATAGTTTGGACCCCTGATATCAACTAGTCTTGAAACAAATTCCATCTTTTATTTAGCATAGCTGCTATCACAGGACTATCAACTGGTAAATTGAACAGCGGTATAAGTTCTATCTGGACAAGACCAATATGAATATATTGATATGTTCCCTTTGATTTTGCTACTAATTCTCTTATTTTTGGTAAATTGATCAAAGGGATGTCCAACTTTTTTAGTTCTGTACTAGAAACCTGAGCCGTAGATTCTGATTGGGAAACATCTACTATTGACTTAAAACTGAATTTAGATTTGTTGTAAATAGTATTGATACCTACCTTTGGAAGTTTTCATTCTAGGCAACTTTTGGACGGATCATCGTACTGGAAGGATTCTTCCTGTACCAGAGAAGTATCTAAGGGAATCATCTCTTCATCTATAGGTCCTTCCTCCATATTCATCATGAATAGCTGGGCTGTTCAAAGATCAAATTCATCTATATCAGTTTCATATTCAGATACTACTTCATAAACAGAATCTATTTCAGAATCTATATCAGAATATTCTTCTTCTTTTATTGGTTCATAGACAAGATTCTCATCTTCGAATAAAATTCTTCTAAGATTTTCCTTTCACTTGTTCTTCTGTGGACATGCATTTGCTTTGTGATCCTTTGAACCACAAATCCAACAACAAGAACAATTGCTAAGAGGTTTCCCTTGCGGGCACTTAGGGCCTCCACCATATTTTTTCTTAAAGGCATCTATCATGTCTTTATCCCTAAGGTTGGTTTTTCTTTTAATAAACCTAAAAGGTTTATTAAACCTCTTTTTATTGTTTCTTTCATTTTTCGATATTCTTCTTTTTCTATATCCTTTAAATTTTTTCTTTTTGGCATCACAAGAAGAACATCCTGCTCTAGATATTTTTTCTAATCATTTTTCATTTGTTGTAGTACACTCGTACCTACCAGGAACATATTCAATTTGAGAGCAACAATTTTTGTTCATATAAGAAAGACGTTTTGCGTCTTGTCTTACTTGAAGCTCAGTACATGCCTTTTTCAAGGCATACCTTACTGTCTGTATCTTACCTCCTAATCCATCTACCACTTTTTTTTCATTTAGGAGGAGTTGATAGGCATTTTTTGCTACCTCTGGCCATGGTTCTGGGAGCTTAGCAAAAAATAATGTTGACATGTAATTTTGAGTATTAAGATCAATATTATAATAATACTTTTGAAATTCACATGCATAATTGTCAAAATAACACATGTCACATATTTATAGTTTCATCAATGCCATTAAATATTGTTCTCTTTCTAATGACTCAGTTGATATTGAGAAACCACAAAATTCTCTTTTCAGGGCATCTACAATGATAGCTAGAACCTCATATACTAAAACTGCTTTCCTAATTTCATCTCTAATAGAGGTTTGAACTATTAGCTGATCCCAAAATTTTTGAGCATTCCCAACCATTGTGGCTTTGCAAAGTTCGTAGGTGGCCTCAGTTGAGTAGCTACTTGCTCTAGTTTTAGTTGTAAACCTGATTATGGTAATCCACTCATCTATTCTTTCAAATGCATGCTTTTTACAGTCTAAATTTAGAAAAGCTTCCAGGGTGATAACTGGCCTCAATGGATTATCCCTAGGCTGGAATTCTGGTTTTATTCTATGGGGATAATTAGGCTTATATTATGCCCTCTTCATAGCAAAAAAAACTCATTAAATGTTCTATCATCTAAATACAAAGGAGTTTCTTCTACCAGACCAAGTAATTTTCTAAGATCTTTAGCTGCCTTGCTACTATCTTGATTAGCAGCTCTAATATCAGGGTCAACAATATAAGAAACTATTTTGTCTTTCCTTAATTGCAAAATTTCTTTTTCAGAAAGAGGTTTTGATGATCCAATGGATTTTTTCAAAACTCTTTCTCGCTCAATTGCATCAAGCCTATCATTCACCAATTTTCCTACTTCTTTTGCTAAAGCATTTCTTTGTTCTGGTGAATCGTCTATGCTTCCTTTCACATGTAACTGCTCAAGGAGAAAGCTCACTTCATTATGAATATTCTGAAATGAAGTCAATCCTGAAGGATTAGAACTGACACTTTCTTCTCTATCTTCTTTTCCTATTTTTATCTAGAACTATTGGGTGTATTTTCATCCTATTTTTATCTAGAACTATTGGGTGTATTTTCAATTCTTTCTCGACTTTCTAAAAAGGTTACCCAACTGTCTAGACCTGGAGAATTTTCCCAAAAAGCAAGAAAAAATTCAATCTTTCTGAAGTGTAATATTTTTCAAATTATATAATCCCTTTTAAGATTATCACTCCAACTAGAAATTCTAGAAGTCACCAAAGGAGTATTTTAATCTAAAATGGCTAATTGACCAAATACAGGATATTGTCCTTCTACAAATTCAATTATTTCTGATACACCGCAATATTCATGGGCAATATTATTTTCTAAGGGAGCATTTTTATAAATTGAATCAATTCTAATTAGTTCGTCCTTAGGCTTAATTTTTCCATAAACCCAAGAATATTCCCACTGTATCAAGGGATGATCTCTTCTGTCTGTAATCGAAAAGTGTTTTATATTATTATACACCCTTCCAGAGACTAAAGAATTCCCTCTAAAAATTTCATCCATAAACTAGTAAATAAAATAAATTTTAGACCTATATAAACAGTATTTTGAAAAATATGGACCAAAATATAATTAAATATTAGTTTATTTCTTAAAAATGATTTTTATATTTTGAAAATTAAAATTCAGAAATTTTATCGTTACAAATTAAAGTTAAAAGATCACAAAGTGCATTAATCATAAGTTGAGGGACTATGAATGAAACTAACCATAAATTTTGTGGTGTATACTGAGATTTTATATTGATTTTGAATCAGAAATTGCATTGATTATATATGATTTTATGGGTGTTTAGTGATCTCATATCTACTAATGTTCTAAGATTATCACACTGTTAGGGTGTGATAGCTCCACTGCAGAGAACACGAGTTTATCGAAATGCCTTTTACTAATGTCCTATTAATGCCTTTCTCCAAAATATGAAATGGATTTCTCCGAAATAAATCTTCTAAAACGTAAGCCAATTTACAAGAAAAAACACAATCATTTCTTCTCATTCTAAAAATACATATTTCAATGGAATGATAATTTTAAAACAAAAATGTGCAATTGTAATTTTTATGATGCCAAAATATATTAGGATTATTAGCAGCAATTAATTATTGCTACCTGACTGGCTTCCCCAAAGCTGCAACATATATGCTCTAATCAGTGTTGAGATGAAATTTAGCCATTCTAAGAAGATACTCTAATACAAAATTAGATTTCTATTCTATTCCTCTTTTGAAATTTCAGATTCAGATTGTTGTCAAATCTTAAAAGTTTTATGCCAATACATAAATAAGACATGACTCCCACATTTTTCAGAAAAATGAAATCAACAAGAAAAATAGTTGGTAGCTATGCACGTACTATTTTACTTTTTTACAGAGGTGATACATCTTTTACACATTGTGTGGCATCTGGCAGTAGACTGTGACCGACTGGCTTCAATCCTCTTCGAAACCAATAGTTGGTAAGTGACATTTCTAGTTTCCTCACCTGTGAACCATATTTTCATCACAATCAAACCAAAATTGAAATGAACATGAGCAACCTACTCTTTTTTACTTTTTTATGGATATTTTTATCCCAAAGATCTCAACATAAAAGCTAAAGTATTACTAGGATTGTAAACTCCACTATGGTTTTCACCACCATTTTGATCATTACCATATATATTTCATGTTAATAAGCAGACACATAATCTCTGTAAGGTAAGGCAGCACAAACACATAATCTCTGTAAGGTAAGGCAGCACAAACAAACTTACTTCGTAAGTTACATCTGTCATTTCAACATTCATTAACTTCATTTTATTTTCCATGGTGTCTTACGAAAACTTTATACAACACAATATATAATGTTTTCTAGATCTAATAATGGTAATGGATGCTACATTAAGCATTAAATAATGATTGAAAACAATTAATCACTGGCGTCAAGCATGTAATTTGAGGTAGTGGCAAACACATGTTCATGAGTGAAACTTAAATGCAAGATTCAATAAGGTATATTGCAGTGAGTGATAATGAAGGATTGAAAGGGTGTCTGAGAAATACAAGGCATTAACAGCGAAAATTTCTCTTAAAAACAAAACATTAACAATATAAAAATTTCTCTAAGGTTACTATTCAGTCTGTGTAATTAGGATAGGAGTTGCAATTCAAAATTGGACTTAGGTGGCCGAATTCACAAATTTATTTCTTGCTGTTTGGAATATGCTTTGGAAATGGAATTGCAAAACCTCAACTAATTGCTTGGAATTGAAAAATAACTGCAAATATTTTTCTCCCTTCTAATTATATTGTTGTATCTTTCTAGTTCACAATCTCAACCCTAGCCAACCACAATGAACCATGAAATTGGCACCAACACTGAGAATCAATGCCAGGAATTCTAAATCTTACCTTCTCATCACATCTCACCCTCCTTGTCCCCACTTACGCTACTGGTCACTTTCTTCATATCATTATAATTTACCATCACCAGTGGCTATACCAGCCATTCGTGAAGAAAAGGCCTTCTTTGCTGTCCCACCATATTCATTTTTGTTTCTTCCTGATCATATATCTAACTCTCTCTACTGTTTCATTGCTTCTGTAACAAACAGCATTCCAACCTTTAGCTTTTCTTTTCCAACTTGGTGCTACCCACCAATATTCTAAAGTCAATTGCTGCCCACTTCAAAACAAACAGTTTTATACTCTTCGTTGTATGAGATAATTGTAACTTTCTTTATCAACTTCTCTTTTTCCATTGGTTAGATTAAAACAACTATAGCTTTATTGATTTTAATTACTGGCACTCGGTATTACATGGCTGCAAGTTGTGTAGATTTGGTTGTGTTACAGGACATAGAAAATACCTTTCTCTTCACTGTTTACAGGTTGATTTAATGGTGATGGCTCTTGTGCAATGCAAGAATTGGGTTGACAATTCAGGGTTGGCCATGGTTGAAAGACTTTTTATGATTTCTGCAAGTTATGGAGATCCTTTTTTTTTTTTTTTTTAACTTTCTTTTGGCAGTTTTGACATATGGCGGATAATGCTCTTGAAATGGAAAGAACAGCATATACTTGATAATTGATTGTTGTGGAAGTACAACTCTAGACTCTATGCAGTCCAAGCAGCAAAATTATAAATCTGACCCAATTCCAGTTCGGCCAAAATTAAAATTGGAAATGAAATCATAAATTTGAGTTTCAATCCCAATCACAATCAGATACACATATGGCAAATCTCAAAGGTGAATGAATTATATACCTGCCTAGGTTGAGACAATACCTATATGATGCTCAATTTTGATGCCTAGGACAACTTCCTGGCTATGGCAAGAGCCAAATAGGCTAAGCACTATGCTAAATTCACCAGTCCCTTGCTTTACATTTCCATAAAAAGCCCTTAGTTTGAGAAAGGCCCAATCATTTTAGGAGTAAAAAATGTGGTTCAATCTTTAAAAAATAAAGAGAAACTATTTCCCTAAAGTCTTTTGCTATAAAATTAAGTAATTAGATGTGCTTCGGATCAGGCCCTTATCATTTAGAAGGCATCCTAATCTAAAATGGTGGAAAGCATTTGCTTATTACTATGTGCCTCTCCCATGTTCTACCTCCTCTCTCTCTGTCTAATGGCATTCCAAACCACTTTTATCTCTTATGCATGCTTTCTTACTCTATCTCATTTCCTTTTCTTTTCAAATTTCAGGAATTTTATTTCCACTTTACACAATATATTAAATTCATGACATGTTAGCTATTGTACTGTCTTCACTTATTCCCTTGTTATTAGTTTCTTAGTGAATCATTGTGACCTTGTTTTTCATTTTCCCCCTTTTCTATTACATTTATAAAGACGTTCAATTTTCCTCCTTTTTCCTTGCTTTTTTTCCTGTTCAAACCCTGTGCATCAACCAAAGCAATTACCAATATTCTAGCAACCAATCAAATGAAGGTTGAAGGTTTTTAGACCTTTAGTGTCTTAACACACTCATTTTGATGGTTACAAACAACTAATTAAAAGATTTAACAAGTTTGTTTATATGCAAGATAGCCAAAAACATCTTTTTGCAAATAGCAGCAAAGACGCAGTCGCTACAAGAAAGTAATGTCCGCAACTAAGAGGTCCAGTAGCCCAGATCTGAGAAAAGGACAGAAGTCACAACCACTACTGGTGTGTCGCAGCCGCGACTAAGGAAAATTGCAGCTGCTACCAATAAGTAGCAGCCGCGACTAAGGGATCCAGTAGCTCAAGGCTTTGAACAAGGGAAAAGTGGCGCCCGCTACTATGGCGTAGCAGCTGCTACTCAGAATACTTAAGGGAGTCGCAGCCACTACTAACTTGTCACAGCCGTGATTAAGGAGTTCTGAAAGTCTAAAAGTTCAAGGGTCCAAGTGAGCAATACATCGCGCCCGCTACTGGAGTATAGCAGTCACGACTAAGGGAGCTTACAGGTCCAGAAGGCTTTTGGTGGAACAGGGCAAAAAGTCGCAGCCGCTACATTTGGTCGCACCTGCTACTCAACAAGGTTGGCAACCGCTATAAGTGAATCATAGCTGTGAAGTTCTTCAGCTCCAGGCGAGTCACGCCCGCGAATTTTGTGTAGCAGCCGCTACATTGCAAATATTGATAAAAAAAAACTAGCAATTGGAAAAGCTGAAAATTGCATTTACAAGCATTATATGAAGCCAAACAGTTCTATTTTGTGGAAAACTATAAATGTGAGTTGGTATGAAAGTTTAATGACTAAGAACAACCTCTACTATTGTATTAATTCATACGCTTACATATTTAGTGTCTTTTGAGCAAAATATTGAGTTTTCATATCGTTGTAGAGTATTAATTGTAATTCTTCAAGGTTATTGAAGAGCAATTAATTGTTTGAGAGTTGGGACAAGTTAAGGGGTATTTCTTTTCCTCTACTTTTGTAACTCTAAAGGGTTTATGTATGAGTCTAGTGAGAAAAACACATTGTAAATGTTAAGTGTGAGCCAAAACACTAAGATTTGATCTTTGAATCTGTGTAAAAGGATCATAATAATAAAATACTCAAGTGTAATCTTAAGAAGTAGACGTAAGTAAGTTTTTGGCCGAACCACTATAAATCTCGTGTTCTTTCTCACTTCCCTTCATCTTGCAATTAATTTTTTAATTGTTGTTAATTTTTTAAATAACCAATTCATTCTCCCTCTTGATTGCCAAGGGATTTTTAAAGGTTCAAGGTTCCTAAGTGGCCAGACATTTCCTGTTAAAAGTTTTGCTAGTTCATTCAATTTAAATCTCTTGCAACCTACTAACATATTAGTGAAATAAAATTTCCAATCTTACACATGTCTTCTAACTCCATATAGCATACAATGGGAAGAAGAAAAAAGGATTAAAAATACACCTTTATTTTGAAATTGTAGCTGTCATTCATTGAACAAGTAATATTTGGTACCCAACGCCTCAAGCAATACACCTTTAGTTTGAAATTGCAGCTGTCTTTCATTGGACATGTAATATTTGGGCACCCAATGCCTCAAGCAATATGGGGAAATCCAACACCTAAAGTTATCTTTCACTTTCCACTACAACAAGTCTACAACATTGAGCAGCCATAAAGTAAGTTTTAAGAACCAAAATCTTGACAAGATTCTAGAAGCCATTCAACCAAGATGAATGTGACTAGGGCATAGAAGATTCAAGGGCAGCAAGGAAATAAGGAGAACTAGATTCAGTAGTTACGTGAATTCATGAAGAATAATGGAGATTTATACTGATTGTATTATCTTCAGAAGCAATGTGAACAAAAACACTAGAATTACGAGAATTTAGAGGTAACAGTAAGTGCTCCAGCAAAACTTCCTTTTTATGAATTGAAACCTTGTACAGTAAGTACCACAGCAGCGAAAGAAACATGGAAATATAATTTGCTTTGTATGTAACTCATCACTCTTTTGTCAAGGAATATGACAAAATGACATTCATGCACATGAAAGAGGAAAACACCAACCTGCCTAACAATGAATGGCTCCTCAGTAAGACTCAATGGCTCTGTTAATATAGTCAAAAAGCCATTTCGGTTCCCATAAACAACATCAGTAAAAGGTCGATCACCCACCTGCCACAAACAAAATTTCATTATCCATCTAAAACAAACTAAAAAACCAAGCCAACCATTTAAGAAGTTCATGATGTATATAAATACCATTATAAGTTGCGAGGATTCACAGCCAAAGTGCTTTTCAATTTCTTCAGCTGTTCCAGCAGGTTTCTTCACCCCTATAGTGTAATTAGCAGATACCCAAATCAATATTACATAAATTAACTATTTTAAGGGCAGCAAGAGTACTATAATTGGCGTGTTTAGCAAAGCAAATGATATCAGATAGTGTGCCAGAACATAAAGCACTCTCTAAGGTTTTTATAATGAATTAAACTATGAAGCATAGAAGTAGTATAAACTTTTTACTAAAGGATTAGACCTTAAATTGGAAGCTAAATACTTACTATGCCTTATGACTTTGATCCCAATGGCCTTCTCGAGTGCCCTGGCTTTCGAACAATCATGGTCATATTCATACAGGCCTAATTCATTGTACCAATAACATAATATGCAAAAAATTATCAACAAAAAGTAACTTTAGCACCTATAACAAGATAACATTACAAAGGGTCATGCCAAAATTACCAGCAGAGTTACTAAACACAGCGAGATCATTGCCAAAAACTGATTTACACTGTTCTATCGATAAACCAAGAGGACTCCACAATGTCAAAGAGTAAGGCACTGTGATTGTGTTATCCTTGTCAAACACAACACCCTTAAAACCTCTTCTATGCAGCTCTGCCCAGTCAATGTACCTTATATCACGCACTGCTACGTGAGGGAGAGCCAAATGCTGATCTTTGACGAACACTGACACTGACGAAATAATCCCTTCAACATTGATCCGTTGGCCCAACGATGCTTTCAAATTTACCCACCACATGTTTGTGAAAAGTCTTTTGGGTTTTTTTATTTGGGTCTCTAGTTTTTCTTCCTTTTTCTGCTCTTGTTCTTGGTTTTGGGTTTCTGGGTTTTGGTTAGCAATGGAGTTACTATCAATAGAAGATCCAAATTGGTCAAATGACAAAAGCTTGTAGTTTGGTTGTGAGTAACTTGTGTTCTTGCTGGAATGGTAATTTTCTTGCTCTTTGTGGTTGCAATAGATAGTGCGGAGGAGAGTGACGGAACAGATGGAATGGTTTTGGTACTTGGGAAGGGAAAAAGAGTAGGATTTTATTGTGTGATGATAACGAAAGGGAGCTAAGTGAAGAGAGCTTGGGGTGGGGCAATTGCAACTGGGCAAAGAAGCAACATAGGCGCACAGCTTTTCCATTTCCCAACTATTTGGGTTTGGGATTTTAATAATATTTTTCAACTCAATTTTTAATTTACGGTATTTACAGTATCTAGGAACTTTTGCAACGCCCTTGTCCCATTCGTTACCATCGTATTTCTGTCATCTTCTTTTTTTTTTTTTAATATATCTATATGAACAAATAATTTTTCTTTTTGTTTAATATAAAATGATTAAATTATAAATTTGATTAATGTTATCAATTTGGGTGTTGAGAATAAATTATAAAGTGATTAAAATTAATAAAAAAATAAAAATTTATAAATAAAAGATGAAATATTTTAAAAAATAACATATGAATTTATATAAATATAACATATTTAATCATTTTCATATAAATAAGTATATTAAAAATTCTTACAGAGATCGAGACGAAGTTGAAATGTTAATATAATATATTTTTTCCTATTTATCAAAAAAAAAAAATACTGAAATAACATTACATATTATTTGTTATATATAAAAATAAAATTCCCTATTTTGGAATCTATACAACTCAAGTAACACTAAAAATGATAGTTAAAAAAATAAAATCGTTTAATTATTCTCCTTGTGAAATATAAATTTAGTTGTTGTTGTTTAAAGTTTCTTAGCAATCAAAAGATGGTGAATTGGTTATTTATAAAAATTAATAATAATTAAAAAAAATTCAATATCGAAAATTTATAGTAGTTCAGCCAAAACAAACTAATATCCACTTCTCAATATCACACTTAAGTATTTCATTAACTTTAATCATTTTCAAAGATGCAAGATCAAATTTTAAAGTGTTTTAACTCATACTAAATCTTACAATGTGTTTTATAAATATGCTTACTTAAAGAATTACAAGAAATAAAAAAGAAATTATCTAATAATTTTTACCTAATTCTTAAAAATCAATTATTCTTCAAAAACCTTAAAGAATAACAATTCATTCTCTTTACAATATAAAACTCAATTTTAAACTTAAAAACACTTGAATGTTCAAAAGTATGAATTAATACAATTAAAATTGTTGTTGCAACCCTATTAATTTTATATCAACTCATATATATAATTTTCAACTTAAAAGAATTATTTAAGTGCATTAAATATACATTTAATACAAATTTGTGTCCTTGCAATGACTATATTATTGTCAGTTTTTCAAATGTAGCGGCAATTACAAAAGGAGTAGCGGCCGCTACTAAGTAAATAGCAGGAGCTACTTATCTTGTAGCTGGCGCGACTCAATCTTGCAATGAAAACTGTATGGCTGTGACTTCTATTGTAGCAGTGGTGAATACTCTTAATAGCAGGTGCTACTCTGTGAATATTCTTGGTAGCAAGCGCTACTTAAAAAGTAGCGGACACGAAGATTCATCCAAATTCTCCAAGGTGCTTTTATGTCTCTGAGCTCTTTCCAGTGGACGCTACTCAACATGTAGCAGGTGCTACTATTTTGTTCCTTAAACCCTTGAATTTAGATTTAAATTTCACAATTGTAACTTAAAGAGTAGCAGCTGTGAATTATATATGGCGAGAGCTACAACCTCAGTGGCGAGAGCTACAACCTCAGTAGCGGGGGCTACATTTTCATACTCAGACTACTAAAACTTCTGGACAAAATGTTGTAGCTATGAATTACTTAGTAGTGGGTACTACATGGTGTGTAGCGAGCACTACATGTCCAAAAGTTGCATTCTGAAAAAGAAACCTTACATATAATAAAGAAAACAACATTAGTTGAATAATTAGTTATTTGTACTCATCAAAATGAGCATGTTATAATACTCAAGATCTAACAATCTCTCCCTTTTTGATAGTAACAAACAACTTTTAAGTGTAGTAATTAAAAGTACGAACCAAGAAAATTTTGTTAAAAAATTGGTACAAAACTCCCCCTGAATTTGTGTCAACAAATTTTAAATCACAATTTTAAAAATTTTATACTTCTACTCCCTCTTTGTTTGAAAGTAATAAAAAAAAAGGTTGACCAAATGGAGTGTTTTTGCTAAAACAATATAAAATATGTTGCATAAATATCAATTAAAAGGTATAATGTAGCTACATATCCATCAAAATGACCATTCAACAATTTATAATGCAAAATGCATCAATAATGATCAACATTCAAACATATATTTAAGCAAGATTGACAAAATATCATATATATATATATATATATATATATATATATATATATAACTAAAATGCTGAAAATACGTCCAAATGTTCCATAATAGACTAACATCCAAATGTTCCATAATTGACTAAACAAATAGAAAATACAAGAAAAGCAAAAAAAGACTACAAGAAAAAAAATACATCTATGCAACAGGTGGATTAGCTGGAGGATCTCTGTGCTCAGCAGCTGCCTCAACTCCAATGACAGCTATACCAGCAAATGTATCAAAAGGAGGCTGGTCCTTTGTTGCATGAGTGTCAATGATCGGACTAGAGACTTCATCACTTGATTCTAAAGTCCTAGAAGGAGAAACTTTAGTCTCGTGAAGGGTGGCAGTCAACTCTAGCTATTGGCGTCGAAGGCGTTGAATTGCCCCTTTGATGGAAGTTTGTGCGGAGGCAATCTCGGTGACACGATCGTCAAGAGTTTGCATACGAGCAAGTACATTATGCTCAAGCGCATCAATGTGACCCGTGATGTGTGCAGCCAGCTGGGAGAAGACCATCATAAGAGGCACAAAGGAGGTTAAAGCTGTTGGAGGTGCAGGCTGTGAGTTATCCTCACTGCTTTCTTCTTCTTCATTTCCTGCTTCACCAACCTCTTCTCGCAAAACATTATCCCATCTCAATTTTTAACCAAAATGTTCATCTTGGCAAGGGTAAGAAAACTGAGAAAATTTTGGTCATCGTTTTAGTATATAAGGGGCTGGTAAAAGGTGGTTTCAGGATTAAAGCGAAATTTTGGATTGAGATTGGTTTTGGTGATCTCAATAGCTATATGGGTGATCAAGTGTCCTTGAACAATATCACTAGTTTTCCTCTTAGATAGCAAGTCGAGATGATCACTAGCCATCTATTGGATTCAAGCTGACAGTTGTTCTCAATGCACCATAAGAAAAATAAGTCATTTTAAAGAACAACACTATAGTTGGCGCCTCTTGCATTGATGGTATAGGACATTATTCTATGAATGATGTTGAGAGTGAGACTTCTTATATTGGTAGATTTAGCAGTTCTAAGGTTAAAACAGGTTTGTAAACTAGTAATTTGGGTCCAAAAAGTATTTTCATCAAAATCATTGTGAAAATTATCTAACCCTTCTTGAGGAAAATCAAATATTTATTTTAATTTATCTCTTAACAAAACATATGGTTGTCCTAGTAATTTAAAATTCATTACAACATAGGAAGAACCAGTAATTGTATTGACCTTTAAGGTTGAGAAAAAATTATTGAACTAATAGTGGAAAACAAGGCTAGGTTATAATGGCTAAGGTTATCTAGTTTACAACAAGTAATTTGGATCTAACTTGGTCTGCTAACTGTGAGGTCTCGCCCTAGCATCGCGTCCAGTTCGCTAAAATGGAATCGGGAATGCTCATTTTGGGATGATTTCTCACGAATTGAGACGACCCTAGCGCCTTTTATTTAAAAATAATTTTTTAAATTTTAAAATCGTTTCCTTAAGTTATTTTTATTGGGAAAATTTAAGATAAAAACTCATTTTTGACTCTAATTTTATTCCAAAGAAAAAAAAAATGCACTCATCTTTGAAACCAAAGAGGATTCAGGGATTAGATTTTCGGTTGAACTTGGCTTCTAATTTTAACCTTAATTTAAAATATTTTTTTGAATGAACAATTTAAAGAATGACATATATCAATGAAATAACATATAAGATGAATACATAAAGAAATAAAGCAATAAAAGAGAGCGATAAAGTAAATTATTATAATTTAAAAATCTAAAATAGGGGATATCAACTCTAACCCTTATAGGTTCTAGGTTGACCACACATTCCCCAAAGATCTAAGCCAAAATAAAGAATTGTATCCAATAAACAAAATAAGAATTGAATAGACAAAGTAAAAGGAAAAAGATGGTTTTTTAACATTTTTGGATTTGAAATTTTCATACAGCTTACCTATGTATCCCGTTGAATGAGAATCAAAACCGACGCAGTTCTTGCTCCTTGCGAAGGAGGGTTGATTTTATGTTCAATTTATCATGTTTTGGTTCTTTATTTTGATTCTCTATCAAACTAAAGAAAGGTAGAAGATGAATTGTTTATTTTGATGCTCCATCAAAATATGAAAAGAAGAAGAAGTTTATGAGTTGGTGCCTTTTGTCTTGATCTTTGAGGAGATGGAGGACAAAGTGCTCTTTCAGATCGGAGTTCCACCTTGAATCGATCGAAGCACGGGAAGATGGTTGAACTGCCTTTTACCTCACAATTCAAAAGAAAAGAAAACAAACAGACTAAGTGACTTTATATTAAATAAATTTTGAGACTCTACATGCCTCAGATTTGGTCATTCTTTAGCTCAAAGAGAACTAAAGAAATAAGAAAAAAAATAGATGTATAAGGGAGAAGTGTCACGACCCAACCCGGGAGTTGCAACGGTCCTAGGGTATGGGTGATGCATAAGCGACCAATACCACGAAGAACCCAAATAACTATCTATATGGCATGCAATAATCAAAAAAGCTTAATTAACTTAAAAATGCTGAAGAAAATTTGACAGCATTTCCTCTATAATAGGACTATGCCTAAAAACAAAACAAACAAACAACACTTCAAATAATTCCCACAACTATTCTCAAACTAATGATCCCTCTGGATCTCCATCAACATCTCAATATCAATATATATATCTGAACATACAAACATTTCTATATATATAAACTTTCAAAATATATCATTAACAAGCAACACTATATATATGCAAACTTATAATTATAT
>CANXYC010378942.1:0-10789 GCA_948193065.1 Aleurites moluccanus
ACTGAGCCCCCTTTGTAAGATAAATAAGGCCAACAGGAAACTCAATATAGGTATTGGGCTTTTGGATAATTCCTTTAAAAGGGTTTCTCAAAGACAGTTGCATGGAAGGCTGCACCGCCATAGCCAACAGCCCAAACAACAACACCACCGTCATCGCCACCATTTCAACTGCCATTGATCTAGAGAGAAAGTGTGTGAATAGGTGTAAGAACAAAGGATTTGTAGTGTAGAGAAGTGTGGTGCTTCAAGTGTTACTGATGGTGGGTTTATATAGAGATATATCAGCCTACTTCCAATCCAATCCTTTTCCCACCTCAAAGTCTATGGTGTGTGCTAATGGGATTGATGCAAGTGTTCCCTTTCAAAGACGTGGATACTATCTCTCTTTTTTATTTTTATTTGAAATATGCACCATATTTCTTTTTTATATATATAAATTTAATCTATTGAGATTTAAATTTAAAATTTTTTTATCTTTAAATAATTTTAAAATCACTAACTAAAAGTTATTAGTAAATGTATATAGATATTTAGTATTGAGAATGTGAAATAATCTACTTGTTTTGTATATATTAAGAGTATTAATTAATTATCATACATAAATATAATCACTGAATAAATTAAATAAGCTTTTTCCCTTTCAAAAAGTATATTCTTTTCGCCATAATATCCAATATATGCAACAAAAGGCTACACAGACTAGAAAATTTATGACAACCTTGTTAATTACTACGGATTTTATTTCTATTCCATCAATGATATATAAACTTTTTAACTTTTAGTTTTTATGATAAACTTTTATATACTTCATGACATATAAACTTTTATGATAAACTTTTGTGATATATATATGTACAAAGAGTAGGTCTATTTTTATTTTTTTTCTCACAAAGAGCAATATGAGCAATGATGCGTTTCATGCTTATTTTCTTCACATGCACATTGTAACAAACTTTTGAACAGGTTACTATTTCAGATAAATTTTTTCATACGATAGTGATGAGTACTAATCAGTGATAATGACATGTCTATCATGTTAATTTTCTTCACACGTAAACAGTGATTTTTTTTCCTTCTCCAAATCTCTTTCCGTCATTCTTTTATTTTTTTCATATTATCTTTTTTAAAATATAATTTTTATATCGAATGCATTAAGAATATTCATTAAAAACGATTAATTCAGATAAAATAAAATTATAAAACAGTTATATTAGATAAATATAAATAAATTATTATAAAAATAAATTTAATGAGAAAAAAAGAAAATTTTATAAAATTATATTTCATTATAATTACTAATGTCTCAAGTGATATGTTAAAATTTTTTTACTTTTTACTTATTTATTTTATTTTTAAATTTATTTATTTAAAATTATATGAATTTTTAAAAAACTGTTTAAGGAATATTATTTACATTATGAAATATTAATTAGACATAAAATTTAACTTATATCAATATTAAAATATAAAATTTTTACATATTAATTATATTAAATATTATAAATAAAATCTAAATTTAAATATAAGATGGAATCTGAACTCTAACTTTGGTATTATCGTTAGACAAAAGATTTGATGGCTTCACGTTGCTTTTCTTCACACACAATCAACCCAAGTAATAATGATTTTTCATTTTTTCACACACAATCTTTTAATTTTTGCTCTTCCTTACAATCGGTGTCATTTTTAGAAATTTAATTTATTTTTAATTTTTTTTATTTTTTATGAATATTTAATTAAAAAATATTTTTCAATTTAAATATTCTAAATATAATTTATTAATTGAATAAAAAAGAAAAAAAAATTGTTTATCTAGCAATGTAGGAGAGGAGAGGCGCATTTTCAGAAAATTACTTTAATTTTTTTTAATTTATAATTTATTTTTTTGAAAAAATTATGAAAAAATTATACAAAATAATTAATTAATTAATATAATTAAAGAATAAGGATTAATTAATTAAATTTTAAAAAATAAAAATAAAAATATTAATTATATTAAATTTAAGAACTAAAACATAATTTATCCCTAATCTTATTATTCATGAAGTCCAAAAATAAAAAAATTGATTTGAACATACACTTGGACGTTGATGTGTGCTACAAGCTTTACTTGAGTTTGAAATAGTCATTTTTAAATTAATTATAATTATTTTTAAATTAATTATAATAAATTTTATTTTGATGATCCGATTAATTATGTGCATCTTTTGGTATAATTATATAATATATTTTTATACATATTTGTTGATATTTTATAAATTAATTAATTTATAAAATAATATACTAAAAACTTCAATATTTTATAAATAAGTAAAAAATTTTACAAAAATTAATAACATTTTGTAAAGTGATTTATTTATAAAATGATACATTATATACCCCAAATATTTTATAAAAAATGAAAAATTTTATAAAAATTAGTAATATTTTATAAATCCTTTCATTAACAAAGTAATACACTATAAAATCTTATATTTTGCAAAAAAAATGAAATTTTTTATAAAAATTAGTAATATTTTATAAATTTTTTCTTTAGCAAAATAATACACTATAAAATCTAATATTTTACAAAAAAAAGGAAAATTTTTATAAAAATTATTAATATTTTATAAATCCTTTTATTAGTAAAATAATACACTACAAAATCAAATAATTTACAAAAAAGTGAGAAATTTTGTAAAGATTAGCAATATTTTATAAATTTTTTCATTAACAAAATAATACACTACAAAACTTAATATTTTGCAAAAAAAATAAAAAAATTATTAAAAATATATGATATTTTATAAATTTCTTCATTTATAAAATTAAAACACTATAAGCACATATATTTTAAAAATTAGTGAAAAATTTAAAAATTTTAGTAGTATTATGTAAATGACTTCATTTTGCAAATAATAAATTACTAGTCTCAATATAAAGATTTACGTTTAGAATATGAGAAATATGAAATATAATAATATGATTTATTAAATATCATACGATAAATAATATTAAAATCTAATTAAATTGAGATTTAACTATATTAATTAATTAATTTTTTTTATAACAGTGAAAAATAAGTGGAATTTTTTTTTTAAAAAGTGATATTTTGAAAATGTTTTGTTTATAAAATATTACTCTATAAATTTCAATATTTTGTAACTATAAATAAGTAAAATTTTTTGTAAAAAATAGTTATATTTTGAGGAGAGAGAAAATGTAAGTGATTTTTAAATTTTAAAATATTGTATGTCCATAATTTACTTTAAAAATTACCAGGTGATTTTTCGAAAATCTTTATGTAATTTTTCAAAAATCAATTGCACACCCGGTGATTACTTTTGAAAATTCAGTTTTTTTCTATTTTGAGATCACTAGATTCTTAAAATTCACTAGTTGATTTTTTTGAAATCATCGTGTTACCTGGTGATCTCTACCACTTAACACTTCATTTTTTTTAACATACAAAATTATTAATATTTTATAACTTGATTAATTTATAAAATAATACAATAAAAAAAAATTTTGTAAAAAAGTATAAAATTTTTAAACAAATAGCTGATATTTTTTAAATTTATCAATTTACAAAATAATACACTATAAACCTCAATATTTTGTAAAAAAATAAAAAAATTTATAAAAATGAGTAATATTTTTTAAATAAAGTCATTTACAAAATTATACACTAAAATCCCCAATATTTTATAAAAAAAAATGAAAAATTTTGCAAAAATTATTCACATTTTATAAAATTGTTTATTTACAAAATAATACACTAAAAAAATAAATTATTTGTAAAACAATATAAATTTTTTAAACAAATAACTATTTTTTTAAATTCATCAATTTATAAAATAATAAATTATAAACCTCAATATTTTGTAAAAAATAAAAAAAAATTATAAAACTGAATGATATTTTGTAAATGAAGTTATTTATAAAATAATATGCTAAAATCCTCAATATTTTATAAATAAATTAAAATTTTAGTAAAATTTAGTGACATTTTGTAAAGTGATTCATTTACAAAATAATACACTACATACCCTAAAATTTCTGCAAAACGTGAAAATTTTTGTAAAGATTAATAATATTTTATAAATTCTTTCATTAATAAAATAATATGCTACAAAACACAATATTTTGCAAAAAAGTGAAATTTTATAAAGATTGATAATATTTTATACATCATTTTATTAATAAAATAATATACTACAAAATCCAATATTTTACAAAAAAAAAAAGGAAATTTTTGTAAAAATTGGTAATATTTTATAAATCTTTATATTAAAAAAAGAATACACTACAAAATCTAATATTTTACAAAAAAGTGAAAAAATTATAAAAATAGATGATATTTTTTTAAAATTTTTATTTACAAAATTAAAACACTACAAACACATATATTTTAAAAATTTTGATAGTATTATATGAATGACTTTATTTTATAAATAATACACTATAAGTCACAATATTTAGATTTACGTTTAAAACGTAAGAAATATATTAATATTATTTATAAAATGTTATATGATAAATAATATTGAAAGATATAAGAGATTTTTTTTCACATAAAAAATTTTCAGGCAATTATATTAATATAAATTATTTAAAAATCTTTTAAAAAGTAATGAAACATGAATTTTATAACTATTAATTACCTTCAAATAATTTTTAAGTAATAAAAAATAATATTACATAAGTAATATAATTTTATCATTTTACAAAATCATTATAATAATGTAAATTTAATTTAAATTCTCTTATATTTAATAAAAAATTATTTTTTTATAAAATCTTACATAAAATTATAAATATAGGTATTTTGCATATTATTAATTTTATAAAATCCTAAATTAATAAAAAAATAATTTTGAAAAAAAAATGCTTTGAAAATGATAAATAATAAACAACAATTATTTTAAATATAGTAATAAATTTAGAAAAACGTATGATATTTTATAAATTTTTGAATTTATAAAATAATACACTATAAATTTTAATATTTTATAAAAAAAAAATTTGTAACAATAGTTGATAATTTATAAATCATATTATTTATAAAATAATACACTATAAACTCTAATATTATGTAAAAAAAGTGGCAATTTTTATAAAAATGTGTCATATTTTATAAATCATACAATTTACAATATTTTATATTATAAACCCCACTATTTTACAAAAATGTAAAAAAATTTGTAATAGTTTATATTTTATAAATCGTACAATTTATAAAATTTTACACTACAAATCTCAATATTTTATAAAAAAAATATATAATTTTATAAAAATGGATGATATTTTGTAAATCATATAATTTACAAAATATTAAACTGCAAACCCTAATTTTTTATAAAAAAAAATGTAAAATTTTGTAAAAATAATTAATATTTTGTAAATTATACAATTTATAAAATTTTACACTATAAATCCTAATATTTTGTAAAAAAATAAAATTTTTTATAAAAATGGTTTATCTTTTGTAAATTATACAATTTACAAACTTTTACACTATAAATCCTAATATTTTATAAAAAAAGTATAAAATTTTATAAAAATGACTTATATTTTGTAAATAGTGCAATTTCTATTTACAAAATATTACACTATAAATCCCAATATTTTATGAAAAAGTGTAAAATTTTGTAAAAATAATTTATATTTTGTAAATCGTATAATTTATAAAATATTACACTACAAATACCAATTTTTTGTAAAAAAAATGCAAAATTTTGTAAAGATGATTTATATTTTGTAAATTGTATGATTTACAAAAAATTATACTACAAATCCTAATATTTTTTAAAAAAATGCAAAATTTTGTAAAAATTACTTATATTTTATAAATTATACGATTTACAAACTATTACACTATAAAACCCAAGATTTTGTAAAAAAATTCAAAATTTTATAAAAATAGCTTATATTTTATAAATTATACAATTTACAAAATATTACACTATAAACCCCAATATATTTTAAAAAAATTTTAAATTTTATAAAAATAACTTATATTTTGTAAATTATATGATTTACAAAATATTACATTACATATCCCAATATTTTATAAAAAATCACAAAATATTATAAAAATGGCTTATATTTTATAAATTTTACGATTTACAAAATATTACACTACAAACCCAATATTTTATAAAAAAAAAATTAAATTTTGTAAAAATTATTTATATTTTGTAAATTGATTAATTTATTATTTTTAATTTCCTTAAAGTTTTTTTTTACTCCTTTTATATTATTACTACTTTTTAATTAATAAAAATATTCCAAATTCTTGTTTCACATTTTAATTTGGGAAAAAAATTCTAAATTACAATTTTGGGTTTAATTTTTTTTTTTTTGTTCTTATTATTACTAATTTTTAAATTTCCTGCAAAATATTGTTTTATTTTTTATATTTTTACTATTTTTTAAATTAAAAAAAATATTTTACATTATTGTTTCAAATTATAATTTGTCCAAAATTATTTCAACTTACAATTTAAAAAAAAAAAATCATATTTTCATATTATTACTAATTTTTTTCCTTCATACAATTTAAAAAAAAAATCATATTTTTATATTATTACTAATTTTTTTTCCTTCATATAATAATTATTACTAAATTAGTTAATTTATTATTTTTTAATTTCCCTAAAGTCTTTTTTTATTTCTTTTATATTATTACTAATTTTTTTAATTAATACAAAATATTTAAGTTATTGATTCATATTATAATTTTGAAAAAAATATTTCAAATTACAATTTCGGATTTAAATTTTTTTCTATATGTTCATATTATTACTAATTTTTTAATTTGATGAAAATTATTTTTTTTATATTATTACTACTTTTCAGATTAATAAAAAAATATTTTAAATTATTGTTTCAAATTTCAATTTGGGAAAAAATATTTCAAATTAAAATTTGAGGAGAAAATATTTTAATTCAATTTTTTATATCATTATTAATTTATTTTCTTCATATACTAATAATTATTAATTAAAATTAATTATTATTTTATTAACACCCCCCTCTTTTTTTTTTTGCTTTTCTATAAACCACGTTTTCAGAATGCAAATTATTGAAAGTTTAAATTATTGCCTGTAACAGTAATCTAATTGTTGTTTAAATAAAGAAAGATTGTCTAATTAAATTTTATTTTTTATTCATATATATATAACATTTTTAATAATCAATATATAATTTATATATAATAAAATATTTTATATATATATATATATAAAGAAAGATTTAAGTAAAATTCTTATTTTAGATATTATAAGAAATGAAGACTTATGTATTAAAAAATAAATAAAAAAAGAAAACTTAAGTTCATTTACTTTTAATTTTTTTTATTGCATAAAAATGATATATTTAGAAATATATATTTATTAATAGAGTTTTTGTATAAAATTAAAATAAAATAAGATAAATTTCTTTTACTTTTAATTTTTCATTTTTAATTTGATCGTTTTATTTTTTTAGCAAATATTTTTTAAATTTTTTATTAAGAAGTATAATTAACTAAATTAAATTTTAAATTATAATCCTACCAAAAATTAAAAAAAAATTCTAAAAATATTTTTTAATTGTATATTTTACTAAAATATCTTAATAAATTATATATCTTTTTAAAATTGAATAAATTATAAGATTAAAATAACAGGTAAAAAAATCAAATAATCATATACATATTATTATAAAAAATAAATTTTTTTAAAATTATTATATTATTTTCAAAGCATAATGAGATGTATTAACATTTTCATTTTTTATTTGACCAGTTAATTTTCTTGATAATAAAAAAATTATTTCAAAATAAAAAAAAATTATTATGATATTTTCTTAAACAATGAATTATATATTTAATAAATATAGTTTTTAATATCATATTTTTCTAAAAAACAAAGAATATAGACAATAATATTTCTATGTATTAAAAGTAATATTAATAAAGAAATATATGAGAAAATGAAAAGCAAGTTTTTCTTCATTATAAAAATTATTTTCTCCATCTCATAATAAACATCACAAATGTAAAATGCATAATTATTAAGAAATTTTTTTTATCTATTTTAACTTTTCTAATTCATTTATTATTTTAATCTCATTATATTATTATAATTCTCTTACATTTTATATCTCTTAATTATTATCTCTATTTCTAATATATCATTTTACGAGGATATCATTGTAAAGTTTAGATTATAAAATAGAATAATTAAATTAAAATATATGAAAAGTAAATTAGAATGTTTATTATGAGACGAAGTGAATATTAACTTAAATGGAATAAAGATATTATAGTAAAATTTAATATAAAAAATATAATAAGAGTGTTAAAAACCAATAAGAAAGTGACAATATCGTATTTCTTATTAAAAATCTTTTTCAATGTTGTTTACTTACAAATAAAGGAGAATAACAAAATATAAAATAATAATAATAATAATTATTATTATTATTATTTTCAACACCTCCTTGTTAATATATATATATATATATATAAGAGTTAATTTACAGTCCAGAGGAAAATATACAATTTTCATCCATCTTTTGTTTGATATATATATTAAGCAAGAAAGGCTAAATATTATAAATTTATTTAATATATTTCACATTAATTAAATATAAAATATTAAATAAATTTATATATAATTAAAATTTTTAATTTCAATATAAAATTCAATATTTACAAAATCTTTACTTAAATTTGACACCTATATAACTCTATAGATATCATGATGGTAAAAACATTGAATATAATTGAGCAAAAATTAATTGATTTTTCAATTGAATTATTAATTAATTAGTTTTGTCGCCGTACACATAAGTTTATGAATTATGGCTCTTGTGCATGATATATTATTGTGGTCCTTGAAATTAAAGAGGATAGAGACACATCATAAAATACAAACGTGCAAAAAAAGAAAATACGGAACCGGGCCTATCTAATTAATAAAATGAAGAAGACAACCTTATATCAAGGTGTGGCCCACAGTGTGACATTGAGCCGAGGCACTCGTTAATAAATACATTTTATTTCATTTTTAAGAATTTAAGTTCTAAATATAAATGAAATATTAAATTTTTATTTAAATATTTTTTTATACTTCAAGCCAATTCATAAATATATTTATACATGTAATTTTTATAAATATTTCTAATTTTAATGTAAATAATTTGTTAATTTAATATATTATATATAAAAAAATAATATTATGAGGCAGTGGAAATTCTTAAATTTGTTATTTTTAGGTATTTAATAAAAATTAAAAAGATTGATAGATGAATACAGCAAGTCACATTAATTGAAGAGATAAGGTTGAAAATATTAGAAAATTCGTTAACCAAACAAATTTTATACATTAAAAAAATAAATTTTGATGGAAATGAAGTTGATGCATTATTTGGATAAATGGCAAACCCTATTTTCCACTTCACCTCATCGGATGTCCAAGCAGGCGTGATTCTGATATTACCAACTATTTCTTTATCTCTTTCAATTCCACTAGGGTGAGATTCATAATTGAGATATAAATAAAAATATACTAAGAATCTTTTTTTAGTATAGCAAGTCAATTCATTATGAATATATTATTCAAATTTTATTATACTTATCATTATACTATATATTGATTTGCATATCAGAAAATTGTTGAATACTAAAAATGAGTGACAAAATAAATATAATTCATGATATAAAATTATTTACTTATTAGAAGCTTGACCACTCAGGTTAAATAATAAGAGAGAATCCTCTACAGTTCTTTTTTTAAAGTTTTTTATTAAATTAATATTAATTTTATTATTTAAAAGATTTGAATATGAAACCTTGAGAAAATTAATTAAATCACACTTTGATTAATAGATAATTTAATTTTTAAAATGAAATAAAAATATTTTTTAATTGAATTTGACTCAATTATCCTTTCACTTTTAAAAAGATTCAATTATATTAATATATTAAAAAAATTATTAAATAAAATAAAAATATATTTTTTCTATTTACATAAAAATAAATCTATATAAATATATTATTATTTTATTTATATTTTATATAAATAAAAGGAGTTAACTTGTTTGTGTTAAAATATTTTATTTATATTTTATATAAATGAAAGAAGTACATATCTAATAAATTGTTTGTGTGTTAAAACTTGATTGAATCGTTTCATTTTGTAGCATTCATTCACGTGTCTAGTACACACATTTCGAATTTCAGCGCAAGGTACCAGAACTGACTGTTTCAAACCACGAGAACCACAAATCTAAACAATGTCTGACGTGGCAGTCTCTTCTAATAAACCACGTTGCTCCTGTGTTAATAGGGCTGCAACCAGAAAGAAGTTTCTGGGAAACTTAAATTATGATCTGACCAGTACGGATATTTTCATATGAACTGGTAAGTGAAATTATTTTAAAAGTAAATATTAAATTCAAATCTATAATAAAATTAATGTTAAAAAAAAAAAACAATACCAATTGATGTTATTGTGGTTTGGTGTTGATAGCCGAATGCAAGTGCAACAAGGCATCTCCTAAGTCCTAATTGATCTATTTCCTATTAAAGGATAATTCTTTTATGGAAGTGCTGAAGCCACTAATGATTCGTTGTTCATTGGTGGTGTTGTTGCTCTTTCACTAGTTGTTTACACAGACGTGGAAAGTACAACTTCATTAATAAATTAATTATCATAACCAACTGCGCTTAATAAAGTATCATATAAATAGGGTTGGTAAAAATATATTAGAAAATTTAAATTAAACCTCAAGTGCTCCATACCATTATTATACATCACTT
>CANXYC010378981.1:0-12392 GCA_948193065.1 Aleurites moluccanus
TTTTTTTTTTTTTTTTTCAGTTTCCTTCATTTTTATTTTTTAAAGATTTTGTAATGATTTTTCATTATTTTTAATTAAAGTATATATTTGATATTTTTATTATTTTTATATTTTTTAAATAAATTTATTTTATTATTATAATATTTATTTTTAAATTTTATATATGCATAACTAAATATGAGCGGTGTCGTTATTTTCAAATTCATGTCTCTATTATTGCTTATATTATAAATTTTATATTTAATTATTACATTATATATTATTAACCAAATAAATACATATAGAATTTAAAGCCTTTAAATTTTTTTATTTAGTCATTAATTATGGTTAATGATTAAATTAGGGGCCTAATCACAAAAAAAAAAAATTAGAACTTATTGATTTGGTTAACTGTTATAAATTTTAATTATAATTTTAAATTATTAGCTCTCGAATTTTAAAACATTATTATAAATGTTTAATTTTCCAAACATTTCAAACTAAGCCATTAAAAACTCAATTGCTAAATGGAATGTTTCAACCATTCATTCAAACCGACATTAATCTCTTAAAGAGTAGAGAAATTAAAGAGTTAGTTGTGCTGTGGTAGTCATAGTTCTGAAACAATTGCTAAAAGTACACTGCAATTATTAGGTCAGTTATTAATTGCTGTAGGCCCTGTAGTGAGAGTTGAAGTGCTAAGCCTAATTGGACTTTATCAAGAGACAGTAAATACTTAATACATCAAAGAGGTCCAATTGTAAATGCGCAATACCCCATACAGTAAAATCTCTATGTATTGCATTTATAAGTTTTGATTCAAAGTCGAATTGTAATAAAAAAAATAATTATTAATATTTTATTTTAATTAATTTTCACGTGAATTTATCATAAATTTATTATTATAATTTTTTTAAATACATATAAAATATTTTTACTATATTTACGTAATATTTTATGTATTTCATTCAACATTATTAATTTTTAAACGTCTTTTATATGAAAAGTTATTATAATTACGATATATAAAATATTTTTTAAAGTAATTTATATAAAAATTATTTTAAATTTAAATAATTATATTCACATATTTTTTTATTTAATTTATATTCAATTTACTTATTTTTTTTATTTAATTTATATTCAATTAATAATATATTTTTTTTATTTTAATTAATTTATATTCAATTTATTACTTTTTTTTCAATTCATTTAACTTATGTTGAATTAATTATAAAATTAATAAAATGCAATAATTTTTTAATTATTAAATATTATTTATTTAATTATAAATACTCTATTTAAATTAATAAATTATTAATTAATATTTTTTTAACTAATAAAATTTACTAGTAATTAATTTATAGGATTTTACAGTAATTAGTATGCCTCTCAACAATTGTTTCAGCTTATGAGACCTTCATCTAACAAATTTCATTAATTTGTTGGACTTAAGAGTCCTTGTGGGCTTGAACCAAGTGCCATAATTGGGTCAGACTTTTTATTATTGGAGCAGTGCCCTGTTCTCCAGCCCTCTAACCCAAATGCCCAACTAACTTACTAATGCATTAAAGAACAAAAAATAAAAAAACAAAAAAAGTGGCCTAAAAATGCTATTCTAATAAAAAAATTAAATAATAGATATGAATGAAATATGAATTTTCTTTCACAAAATTATGTGAAATCATAATATCACCTCTCTTTTTTTAATAATATTTAGAGAAAGATAATTACAATACATAAAAAATTGAAACTCTTCTTATATTCATAAGTTAATTTATTATTTTTGTAAATTTTAAGATTTATATATAATTTTAAATATTAAAAATAAATGTGAAGTAATTAATATAATATTTAATATGAAAGTTTAATTTTTTTATATTTTTATTTAATATTATATAATATATAATTTTTATTTAAACAAATTAAGTGAAGAAAACTACACCATAAGAAAATTAAATAAATAAATAAATAAAATAAAATAATACTTTTAATATATCCCATATTTTTTAATTAAATATTATAATTGGTAAGTTAAATTTTTATATTAGTATAAAAATATTGATAAGGAGACTATATATAGCTTTTTTTTAAATAATATTTATATCTCTTATTTTTTACTATAAAAATATTAATTAATTTTTTTAATAACAAACCGCACGAAATAATATTTTTAAGAATTATAATAATTATTATCACTTAAAAAAAAAGTGTACGTGAACTTAATTGATTGCACTATCATACAAAGAATATTGGGCACTCAAATAGAATTTTTTTAAAAAATTTACTCAAAATGTTATTATCCTTTAGAAAATTAAGTAATTGTTTGATTAAACATTGGTATGAATTATTAGTTAAAATTAAAGTTCTTTAGTTGGATGAGATAAAATTGTTTTAAAATATTAGAAGCATGATTTCAGGCATATGGCTACCACCATAAAGAGGTGGTGGCTGGTGATTTAAGAAATAATAGTTGAAATAAATAAAAATATATTTTCAATGGCAAAGTTGTGTTTGTGGTGTGGTCACTATATAAGTAAAACATCCCAGCTTTTGTGATATAGAGAGTGTTTGATTTGAAATTTTGAACTGTTTAGATAAGAAGAAACAAAATAGAAATTCAAATAATTTATAGGCCAATTGAATCGCGGTCTATTTGGCTTTTTGAGAACAACTTATTTTGAGTTTTTATTGGCCATAATCCAATGAAAAACGGCCCAACGAATTAAATTCATGCTAAAATAATGACCGACATTCTTTTTAGGTCAAATTTTAACATTTAAGTTTTCGTTTTGACAGTTTTATATTTTTTATCTATTTTTGACAGTTTTTATTTCCTTATTTAATTTAGATAGAAAAATTTATTGATGCATTTTTTTTAAGGCAATTATTATATAATATTTTTAGTTCTATTATGATGTAAATTTGGTGATTTATTTTCTTTTCGGAATAAATTATCAAATCAGCCTCTTAGAATTTTCTTAAACTTATTCTATATAAATAGCTTGTAAAATTCTAAGGTTTGGAGGGCTTTTTAATTAATAAAATATTCAATTTTCTATTTATGAATTCCACATTTTTATTTGAACATTTATATGCTGCGTCATTTTGGGACCTAATGCAATTGTCCCTGCACTATGTGGCCAAACACAGCCTTAGATATTGCTAAAATTTTCTTGATTTATTAATATTTTGTCTTCTATATGTTATTATAGATGACTCATTCACATGACTGCAATGTGACCGTGAAGATTTAAAAAAAAAAAGGTAATTTTTTTATTTGGAGGTTTAAAATAAAAAAATTTAAAATTTTAAAATAATTTCACTATCATTTATTTTTTATTAATAAAATAAAAAATATTAAAACAAATAATAAGATAACAATTTGGCTCAATTAATATTTTTTAATTATTTTAATCAAACCACATCAAATTATATATTTTTATGAAATAGTGGAATTTGTAATGTTATTTAATTACATTCATATCGATATAAATATTTTTTTTATTTAACTATAATCGACTAAAAATATATTTCAATTAATCTATGCATCAAATACTGAACTTCTGATAATGTTTGGTAAACCATAATTAGATATAAAATAATGTAGTTAAATGTATTTTCTGATTTTAATATAATTAAATGCAATTTTAATGTATATTTACACTAAAAATATATTTAAATACATTACAGTTTATTTTATTTAAATCTAACCAAGAGTGTCTCTCTAAGCGAGTTCAAAGCATACTTTAATTAGTTTATACATAAAAACTACTTGTACATTCACTCAAAAAATCGAATTATGAAGAATAAAAAAAATAAAATAATAAACTCTATTAGCAATCAAATTAGTTGTTGGGATTGAGATTATCTCGTGAACTTTGAAAGTGGAAAGGTAAGGAAGCAAAGCAAAGCAATTATCTTGAGAGATCCATTATTGGGCAGCATGTGTGATGTATATTGTAAAACCACCTAGCAACCACGTATCTAAGAAAGTAATAACAATACAAAACAATTTCTTTTCTTCTGCCTCCCTTTTCTTGGGTGGAGTGTTGCAGATCTTTAATCTTTTCATTTATTTCCAACGAGATCTATCACCCATTTAAAAATAATAATAATATATCCCACATATAATTAAAATTAATAAAATAATCAATTTTAATGGGTAATTATTTATTGATCTCCTAAAAATTAAGTTAGTTAACCTGTTTAGAGCAATTAATAATTATCATATAAAATTATTTATTGAATAAATAAATTTTTATTTATATATAGAATTGAACAAGATTCATATATTATATAAAAGTAAAAGAAAAAAATTTATATTTCTTTTATCTGTTTCTTCGTTTAGTCTACATTATTTACATATGATGATATAATTATAAGTAAAATTGGACCAACTCAGAAAATTATTTATAGATTAGTCGAAAATTAAAATTTTTAATATGAATGTAAAGAGAAAATTTATCATAGATGAGGCAAAATTATATAAAAAATAAATTTTTACAAAAATACCAAAAAAACAAATTTCATTTGCAAAAATTTGGTCAAAGTAAATTTTTTGCAGATTTACATACTCCAGCATAAAATATTTATATTTTTATGAAATATACCAATAAATATCCGAAATATACTTAACATATATCATATATATCTGAAATATACTCAACATGTATCTAACATATACTAATATATATCCAAAATATACCCAACATATATTTGGCGTCTATTGTGTTTAATTATTATGCAGTTCTTACTGAAGCAAATAAGGGGATTGAATTTGAATGCATCATTATCACATTCATTTGATTCATTATGAATTTGAATAAGAATAATAAGAAAAAATAAAATAAGAATAAGATTAAGATTATACCGAGGCAATTCATAGATGAAGAATCGAACCTAAAAAACAAATCAGTAAATGAACTCAGTAATGAAATCGAAACACCGAAACCAAAAATTGCTAAAAACAATAAGGAAGAACTCAGTGATCTACCGAAAACACCAAATAGAACTAAACTGAGTTTGAATAAGTCAAATAGTAAGCAATCTAAATAAAATCTCCATAATAAAGATATTAGAACCCAACCCAAACCAAACAACAAATAAAAACCCAAAAATGACATTGCGATGGAACTAAATCCTTCAGGCAAAAATCAAACTAGTTACCAAATCTATAAAAATAAAATTTTGA
This sequence comes from Aleurites moluccanus, assembly GCA_948193065.1. Taxonomy (NCBI): domain Eukaryota; kingdom Viridiplantae; phylum Streptophyta; class Magnoliopsida; order Malpighiales; family Euphorbiaceae; genus Aleurites; species Aleurites moluccanus. The sequence goes on from CANXYC010378981.1 coordinate 5,174, forward strand.
AACCAAACCCAACAAACAAAACCCATCGAATAGTTAAACGATGATTCAAAAAGAAAATGAAATCCAAAATTGGCCAAGAACTCATGCCCATAAATAAAAATATTCAAGTAATTAAACAAATCACTAGAATAATATCGGTAAAATCGTGTTTCCACACAGAAAAAAGAAGGAGGAGACTAGAAATCGAAGTGAATTAAGGTTTTGTATGGTTTTTTCATTCAATGATGGTAAGGTTTTGTGAGGGATTAGAAATTTTTTAATACTAGTGGTGATGGTGTTGAGGAGGGGAGCTTGAAGAATAATGAGAACAAATGAGAATGAGAAGAAAAAAAATATATTCTAAAATAAAAAAAAAAAGATGAAAAGTTGTAAAAATAAAAATATAAAAGAAAAAGCGGTAGTTATGTAAATAGAATGAAAAACACCGTATTGAATGTAATTTCCTTTATAAAAAAATTAATTCTAAATGGATCAAACGAAATTTTTTCAATAAATTTATAATTTTTTTTGGGTGGAATGGAAATCCACCTGAATCTTATCCCTTTGTCCTTGAAGTAAAATAAATTTAATATAATCCACAAAACTAATCTATTTTATTGTTTTGATATTAATTGATAAAGAAACAAGAAAATACTAATTAGTGTGTGGCAGCATATATACTGAAAGAAAATTAGGTTAACTCTTTAAACGTTTTCCTTTTCTTTCATGGGATATGGTGAGGTGGATTAATGGATTAAGATAAAAGATAATCCATTGAGAAAAATTAAACAAATTAATTAAGCACAAATCAATTGCATTATAGACACACTTAAAAATTAGGGGTGTCGGCAAGTGATAGTAGTGAATTCTAAGGATTGACTGACTAAACAAATATTGCCCAAGTTGCTATGTGATGGATGCAATTTCTTTTAGTAGCTAGGCATGGAGTTGCACATCAGAAAAGCACACGGGAGTCACTAATATAGGAAAAGCATATGGGACTCTCTACTCTATAACATATTATTATTAATTATTTAATTGTAATATTAAAGTTAGGAAAAAAGGATATAAATCATTAAGGAATGATGATGCGTGTGATATATAATCATAAACAATTAAAAGTGGTAATCACTAGTAAGCCCCTTTCATTATTATTATTATTATTATTATCATTTTTATTTGAGTATTTTAATTTTTTAAACATTAAAAATAGAAACAAGTACTCTAATTAAGAAACTAAAATTCAAATAATATTAAATAAATAAATTTAAAAATAAATAGAGATTTTAATTTATTATTTGAAATAATAGTGATTATGAAAATACACATTTTTATTAAAATTTTTATTTTTTTATTATCAAATTATTTTTATATATTTTTTTAATTATATTTATTTAAAATAATTGTTTCATAATTATATTTTATCTAAAATAATTATTTTTAATGCATGCTAGAGCACTTATTAAAAAATTGTTAATGTATTTTATTATTCAACTATTAATGAAATTAAATTTATTTTTTTAAAAAAATAAATTTCATTAAAGATAAAATATATGTACAAAGTTAAAAAGATTTGAGATAGAAAACTAAACCATTATAGAAAAATTCCTAATAACTTTACATCAATGAAACTTAAGAAAATCACAATTTGAGAAAAATAAAATAAAATTAGTCAATAAATTGAATGAGAGAGCCATCAAAGATACATGTGAAAACAACACATAAACTGCCTATAAATTGGCAAAATAAATTTGATGGCTCTACTAAAGAAGCTCAAATAGCAGTGGATCCATTAAAGAGCGCTTGATCTGACAGCAAAAACTATAAAAGTCATAACAAAAGTAACGTAATAGAGGTTATTAAATTAAAAAAATGAAGAAAAAAAACATGTAGTTTCAAAGAGGGAGAGCTAACAATAGCCTAATTCTGAAAAAATGAGAGAGAGGATCTTTAGAGAGAGACGTACCTTTTTTTTTTTTTTTTTTTTTTTAATTTAGATATATAAGAGACAGGACGAACAATATAGAACTGGGTAATATTGCCACTAGATAGCATCCTGACAGAGATGTACAGGAAGTATATTGAAGCGCATTCAATTCTAATTTCTAGAGATAAGAAACTGATCCATTCAGTCGGATCATTATCTTTTAATATAAAATTTCATATACTTTCACATTATTTAACATTTTCTCTTACAGCTTTTAATATAAGATATCATTCTTGAAAAAAGAACGAAGGAAAACAAAAGAAAAAAAGAAGAAGAAAGAGTGTTCCTAATTAACATAATAGGAGGATATTTTATTTAAAGATAATCACATAGATATCAACTGAAGGAGAAAACAGAACAGTTTTTGGTACAAGCAATTAATTTCGTATAAACACAACATATAACAACCAAATAAAAAAATTCTATTAGAGGGCTCATGAAGGGTGAAATTAAAAAAAAATTTAAAGAGTCAATTAAAAAAAATTAAAAAATTCACACACATATATATATGTATTTTGAAGACTTTAAAGGATCAAACTCTTTTTAATCTTTCCTTAATGCCACATAAATTTTAAAGTAAAGTCACATGAATTAATTATGAATAACAATAATTAAAAACTAAAATTAAAAATTGGCTTTCTCCGTCAGAAAATTAATTTGTAATGTGTTTTTACATAAAAAACTGAATTTAAATGAGTTGAGAAAATTTTTAAATATAAAAAAAAGACTAAGTAAAAATTTTTATATAAATTTATTGAGTTTTTTTTTTTTGGATAGCATGGCCACCATATAGCTTCATCAATGGTTTGCTCGACCAAATAACAGGTTCTCATTAATTAAAAGAAATTAAAATTGGTATTTTATTTAGCATAAATAAATTTAAAATATCAAATTTATATTTTTATAATTAAAATAAAATATTCATTTAACTTTTATAAAATTTTTAAAAAAATTAAAATCTAATTATATTATTTATAAATAAATTATATATATGTATAGTATATTTTTATATTCAAGGAGTTATAGAATAAAAATAGTTTTCCTTATTTAAAAGTTTCTCTAACTATATTCATAATCTGAATAATAAATAAATCATATATTTGAGAATTATTCATATAAAAAGAGAGACAAGGTTTAAGAAGTAGCTATCTTTTAATTTATAATCCAATACATAATTAATTTATTTCTCTAGTGAAATTTATTTATTTCCTTAAATTTGATTATGACTTAAACTCAGAGTCAAGAACTTCACAATTTTGAATATCACAATTATTTATCTAAATTCTCTCTTTAGTTGTTTATTATCTTAAAAATTATATGTAAAAAAAAAGGAAAAGTTTCTCTTTCAGAAACAAAAATTGTCATTGTGGTAACAAACAAACAAGCAAAAGGAAAAAAAGAAAAGTATTGATATGATTAATAAAAGAACATAGAAATTAAAAAGGGTAGGCTTGTAATCAAGTTCCATGTGCATGCACCTAACTACAGCTTTATATTTCTCCTTATTGATTTCAGATAATGAATAAGAATTTTTATTATTTAATTTTTTTTAATCCCAATATAAATAATATGTTATGTAAACAGATAAGAAATTAAATTTTCACCTTTATTTAAAATAAATTCTATATTTCTTATTTAATATACAAAACATAAAAATTCATTTGCAAAAAAAAATTATTTATAATTCATTTATAAATAAAATAAATTTTTTAATAGAATTAAATTAGATATAACGTTAGTGTGATGTGTAAAAATTGATCAATAATATCTCATTTCTGCTAAATAAAAAAGTATGCATAGTATCCTTATGTAATTATTTAATTTTTTAATTATTTCTTCTAAATTTTTATTTTTATAAATAATTTTAAATATTAAAATTATTTATTTAATTTTAAATACTAAAATTATTTATTTAATTTTCATTCTTATAAATATATCAATAAATTGTTTCAAAAAAAAAATATAAATAAAAAATTATTTATAATTTGTTATTAATTTTTTAAAAATTTATTAGAAAATTTTAAAAAATTAATTTTTTATTTTTTTCTCATATTAATTTTGATTATTTAAATAAATTTTTTAAAGGATTCTGCCTCCATCCATAAGAAAGAAAAATCTTAAGAAAATTTAATTTATGAAAATCTAATAAATTAATGTATTAATTACAATATACGTTTCATGATTATGTAATTAATTATGTAATTAATTTTATAATTAATTATTATAAAACTTAGCAGCCACACAAACAAAACTCAAGAAGGAGAATTGAAAGGGGTTCTAAGAATCACCGACTCGACTCTTCTCGGAATATTCTCTCTTATGCTAAATTATGCTTCTAAAAAAGGTTTTCAAATTATAAGTGCGTTTCAAAGGTGGCCAAGTGAATTTCATTCCCCTAGAATATTCCCGCGCATTTATCCTCGAATCCAACCGCATCCTGAATTACCCAATGGTTAGGATAGTCTTAAATTTTAATATTTAGACACACCAAATCAGAATAGTTATACGTATGGACCTCACCTGACTGCTGCCTCCAACTTTACCCCAACATCTTCTTGTAATATTCCATTGGCATCCAAAAATCCATTTGTTCAGTTGTTACTGTTATTCTTCACACACAATTCCATCTTTTTTCCCATATAAATACCAATCCCCTGACTCCTATACAAACACAACTTAAGAAAAACTTCTTCCTATTTTTGCCTTTCTCTTTCAGAAAGGTCTCTTCCTTTTTTTTCAACAATGGCTGGAATTGTGGTTGTTTTTGATTTTGATAAGACTATTGTTGATGTTGATAGCGACAATTGGGTTATTGATGAATTGGGTTTTACTGATTTGTTCAATCAACTTCTTCCCACCATGCCTTGGAACACTCTTATGGTTAGTATCAAAATAATGTTAGTTTTCTTTTTTTTCTTTTTTCAATTTCGAGTTAGAGAGATCAGTTATTTTCATTCGTACTAACTATTTTCTTGGAAAAATTTGCAGGATAGGATGATGAAAGAGCTTCATTCACAGGGGAAAACCATTGAAGACATTGTTGAAGTCTTGAAACGTATTCCTATTCATCCTAGGATTATCTCTGCTATTAAGTCAGCTCATGCTTTAGGGTATTTTTTTTTAACTTCTTGTTATGTTTAATTAGAGAGAGAAATTAATTAATTATGGTGTTAATTATATGTTTTATATATTAATTTCAGGTGCGAGTTGAGGATTGTAAGTGATGCAAATATGTTCTTCATTGAAACAATACTGAAACATCTTGGATTAAGGGATTATTTTTCAGAAATTAACACAAACCCAGGATTTGTTGGTGAAGAAAGGAAATTAAGAATTTTTCCTTTCCATGATTTTACTCAATCTTCACATGGTTGCAGCCGCTGCCCACCAAATATGTGCAAGGTATCTACTTTATTGTTAATTGTTTTATTTTATTATGAGGATTAGTTTAGAAATTTTAAGAAAATATATTATTTGGAACCTGGCTATGATCAGGAGGTGGATACACGCAAGGCACTGGTGTAAATTCAGGGTCAAACAAGTATTATATTAGTTAATAGGCTCCACAAAGTTTGGAACATAGTATATGATATGATTTTTCGTCTAATGTTGTTTTGGTTGTTGTCAATTTGTGTTCTTTTATGACCCCATCAATATTATCTAATGTATTTGAAGAATTGAAGTTTTAATTTTGCTTCAGTTCTCGAGTGACTGTTTCTGACTAATTTTTATTTTTATTTTTTTTATGGGGAATAGGGTCTTATAATTGAAAGAATCCAAGTTTCAATACCAAAGGAAGGGGGAAACAAGAAAATAATTTATCTTGGTGATGGTATTGGTGATTATTGTCCTAGTTTGAAGCTTACAGAGTCAGATTATATGATGCCAAGGAAAAAATTCCCTGTTTGGGATTTAATTTGCAGAAATCCTATGCTAATCAAGGCAGAAATTCATGAATGGACTGATGGGGAAGAGCTTGAAAGTGTTCTGCTTCAAATTATTGAAGAAATTTCTATGGAAGAGAGTAATGGAAACTCTGCTCAGTTGTTCTCGTCTGATTGCAAGTTGCAGACTACTTCAATTGTTGCCCATGAAACTTTGCCAAAAGCACTCTCTGTTCCTCATTAGTTACCAATCCAAATATACTTGGCATATGCCAAAGCTACCAAATTAACAGGAGAACTTTTTATTCTTTTTTTCTTTCTGGCTTTAATTAACAATAAGCATATAAAACTTCATGATGCTCTGATTCTGATCAATAATTGATCCAAGAAATGTATCAATATATACCAGTTTGCTTCCACTAGCAATTGTTGCTGTCTCTTTTTCTGTTATCAAGTCTTGTTAATCGAATTAAGCTCGAATTGAACACTATATTGACTTGGTGGGATTTGATTATGTTCTAATTTTAATTTTTTTTAAATCATATTAATGATTCCAACTAAAGACATAATTAAATAAAAAACAACTTTATTGGTATCAATTTTCTTGGCAAATGATAACCTTTTTTGAATAGCTTTTTAACTGCCTTAATAGATTCATGATAAGTGAGCAAAGATCAGCCATTAAGGAAGTTTCAATAAAGCCTTCTTTAAGATTCTTGAAGAAAAGTTTCAAGAGAATGTTCATGGCCACGAGACCCTCCTCCATATATTCTATTCCAAATTCCATTTTTTCCCCCTTTACAGCCCTATTAGTGGAGGCCATATGAATCAATTGGCCTACCCTTATCTATTAAACAGTGCTGCAAATCTAGGACTAGTGTCCTTAATATGGATTTAGCTAGGATTATATATATAAATGCCATCATAAAAGACTGCCTCTTTACCTTGCTTCGGCTTTTCCTACCTCATGTAGGGCAATTTACACCTATTATCCCTTAATAATTGAGTAATGCATATTATCATCCCTTAATTTTATTTTATTATGACAATATCAATAACATTTGAGTATTCATTTCATGAATGTCACTGATGCTGATTTCTATCAATTTCCCTAACGCAAAGCTAACTATGACGATGCGTAAGCTATTTTAGATTTTAAAAATACCATGTCTATTCATCCTACTCTATTTTTCTCCTCTCACTCACGCGTACGTACCCCTCTCACCTATACTTCTCTCTCTAACAAACCAAATCAAAACCCACAAAATCCTATCCATTAAACCCAAAAATAAAAATCAACACAACTCACCATTTCTAATTATTCATCTTGAACATATCAGTATATATAATTAGTCTCAAACACCAAAAG
>CANXYC010379054.1:0-11933 GCA_948193065.1 Aleurites moluccanus
TGATTTAAAATGATTTTCATGAACAATTAAAGAATGACATATAAAATGCATGAGCAAATAAATAAATGCATGAACAATAAAATAACATAATTAAAGAGAGCAATAAAAATAAATTATTACATCTCAAAACCTCAAAAATAGAGGATATCAGCTCTAGCCCTTATGGGTTCTAGGTTGATTACACATTCCCCAAACAGTATATTCAACAAATAAAACTAAACAAATAATCAAAAGAAAGGAGATGGTTTTTGTCGTTTTTGGATTTGAAGCTTTCATACAGCTTGCCTGCGTATCCCGTCGAATGGGAATCAAAACCCACGCAGTTCTTCCTTCTCGCGAATGAGGATTGATTTTATGCCCAATTTATTATGTTTTGATTCTTTATTTTAATGCTCTACTAAAATAAAGAGGATGAGTTAGAAAACATACCTTTGCCCTAGCTTCTAGGGATGCTGGCGGACAGAGTGCTCCAGAGCGGAGTTCCACCTTGGATCGGATGACGCCTCGAGGGGATGAGTCGGGATGCCTTCTTAGCTCTTAAGAAAGCGAATCGGCAGAGGGACCTTGCTTCGAGGAAAGATTCAACTAAGAGGCTCAATATGCCCCTAATAGCAACTCTTTTAAATCGAAAGAGAGCTAAAGAAGAAAATATCATTTTGAGAGGAAAAAAGACGAAATCTAGTGATGAAAACAATTTCTTGTCTTTTTTCTCCTTGCTTTCGCGAGTCTCGGTGTGTTTCTGTCTGTTGCTATCCGTTGTTGTTGTCTAGAAGGTGGGGGGAGGCTCTCTACTTATAATAGGAGCTTCAGGGGTCGAATCCCATCAATTTTTGATGTGGGATTCGGAAAAAATCAGATGCAGATCGTCGCTGCCGCCGACAAGAGAAGGCATTGCCGCCAAAAGGGGGTGGCGGCGCCGCCACAGTGCCTTGGCGGCACAAGCTAGGAAGGGGGGCGGCTGCCGCTGCAAGGAGCTGCACTGCTCAGCGGCTGCCTCCCAGAGGGGGTGGCGGTCTCTGGCTGCAAGGCTAAGCTTAGAGGGCGGCACCTGTGCTTCGACTTTGTTCTGAGATCGTTCTGAGTCTGTCCGAGCGCGGGTTTGGTTCCGGAAAATGTCGTTCGGGTTGATGCGAGTCCGAGGGGTATAAAAGTGAGTGTTCACAACGTGTCATCCCAAGTCGGAAAATAAATTGACTTGGAGTCAGTCTTCTCTATCTCATTTTTGTAAAAATTATAAACCACTATATGATGAGTATAAAAATACTCAGTGAGCATGCATACATCATTAAACATGAGATATAGGTATATGATAATAAAGGTTATCAATGGAAGTCAAGTATCAATAAATACAATGAAGAATATCAGTATATTCAATTTGCTTATCAAAGGTTAATTAATTTGCACACCAAATGTCTTTTGGAGTTTGGAACAGGTAATAATCATATCGATGATAAACAATAATAGATGAAAGAATGCCATCAATGGTAAGCAATAAGATATAATTTTGGAATCAATGAACAGGTAAACAATATTCATATCATGTAGATAAGACAAATATTGGGCCATGAATATGTATCACATGTAATATTAGTTTTTGCTTGTAAATTACGTAAGGCAGGCCAGACCTCACGACTAGGACACATCCCTTCCTAGCTAGGGTAACACTGTATAAAAGTCATTGTGTACAATGCTGATGGTATTTACTCGTTATCCCATCGGTGAGGAAGTTATGTCAAATCCACATGTAAATAGGCTAATGGAAATCAATAACAATATCAAGTATTCATTAGGAACATTATGGTACAATGGTTTTCGATTGATACACATGGGCTTACTTGTCAATCAGTGTCAATGCATTTCATTAATCATGTATCTATTTCTTTATTTGATACAAAGGTAGCAATTTAACAATTAAACATCATAGAACAAGATTAAACATTTGGTGTGCATACTTTTGAAAGCATTTAGGCATATGGTCAATCAAATATAATAAGCATTTCAATATCAATAACAATCAATGAATATAGATGATTTCAATTTTTGAGGAAAATCAAAGAATAATCAACAATAGCAAAGTGACATTTAATCAAGAAGAAAACATGTTCATTGGATCAACAAGTCAAGATATGAATATGCATAATGATGTATATATTACTCACCTTACTATATAGCTTTATAACTTGTTTTTTTCTTCTTTACTTATTCCTTTCGTTTCCAATTCCATTTCCTTGATTCATTGCTCACATGCTAATGGTACTCATCGTTGCCTTTCATTCATTCTTGACTCTATATATCCAATTAATTTCAATTTATATACTAGTTAAGATAAAATTATATTACTTATACTTATATTAAAGAAAATTCCTCTAATTGCCAAGTTTTAGGTTTTGCCTATAAAGAACTTTTACTGGCAGTCTATGTTTCATTACTCATATCTCTCTCTACATTTATCCAAATATTTTAATTCTTTTTCCTACTTAAACTATACATATTAAATTCCAACATATCCAAAAATCACATTAATCCAACTACTATACAATTTATGGTGTTAATTTAAACTTAGTCTTATAACCAGCCCTGTATTCTACCCTGTAACTTTGGCTTGACAGATTTTATTCTTTTGCTAATAACTCAATCTATACTTAATCAATTATTATAATTATTTTTCCTATTAAAAATATACATATAATATTATAACATATCCAAATTTCAGAATATTGGGATTACTACATAATTATTAGTGAATTTCCAAATTTAAACTACTCCCTGAAATCTCTATCCAAATAGACCCTATTTCCATGACTATAATTAATAAAGTGCTTATCCAATTACAAAACCATTTTACATTCATTTAGATAACATATAAATGAACATTTTTCATATGTAATACTTTCTCTAATTCATAAATTAAGGTCCTCATATCAATAAAACTTAGTAGCCTATGTTCTATTTATCAGTCAATCCGGGCTGATTACACTTATGACCTATTATCTCATAAACCACAAATTCAATTGAAAACCCATTTTATATTATTATAGATAAGACATAAATAAACACTTATTATGTTGAACATTTTTTCTAATTCTGTCTATATCATTATGTATAATAAAAATACAGTAACATTTTTCAATAACCCTAATTCTGAATCAGTCTCTTTTTTTACTTAATAACTCTTTCTTAACTTAGAATTTTACAAATTCCTTGTATAGACATCTAATTAATATATTTATATATAACTTTCATGTTTTGGCCATCCTCAAATTCAGTCATTAAAACTTTGGATTACTGCCTATAAATTACTGCCTTAAAACAATTTTCAAAATCCATTTAAACCCTATCTCATCTTCAATCTCTTTAGCTCAAATAACTCAAATATTTACCAAATCAAACTATAGAACTCTTAAATTAAACTAAAAACTGAAGTTTAAGATATTTACTTTAAACTTGAACCATTTAATTCCTTCTTCTTTTCCTTTTCCAAAACAGCTTACATAATCTCCGTCAACTTCCTTTCTTCACTCTTCTTTCTCTCATCAACTTTCCTATCTATTTTAGTTGGTTTATTTGGAAGGGTTAGAAAACCTATTTTTTTTGGTATTTCTTCTCTCTTTTGGTTCATCCAACTCCTCAAAAAATGGTTGCCAATACTTCTCTTTATATACTAAAGTCAAAGAAGTAAGAATTATGTGGAGAAATCTAGAAAATTTGGTGATTTTTCTTCATTTAATCACATGTTCTTTGTCTTTTTCTAATAATAAGAAAAACAAATAATTTTTATCAAATGCATGACTATTTGGCTAGCCACATATGCTCCCTTCTAGAATAGATGGGTCCCACAACTTTACTTAATTGCACTTTAGCCTAAAAGTTTCCTTAATTACATTTTGACCCCAAAATTTTCTGTAATTTATTCTGTCTATTCAGTTTAGATTCAACTTCAAGTGTAGGGAGTGAAATACCTTATCTTAGGTTGTTCTATCATTTAAAAATAGTTATGGGTTAATTCTGAATTTCAGACAGTGAATTTTCAAAATTGCCCCCAAAGTTGCCATAAATTACTGTCACGTCCCAATTTTGGAACATAACGATCCTAGGATGCAGGAGATGGCAGAGGCGACCGGCACCCATAGAGCCCAGTATCACATACAATAATCAATTACTATCAATTAATTAATCAATTACTCAATTAAGTTTCATTCTGGCATTCTGTAATATGCCTGTAACTTATTCTACAATTGACTGTAACTATCATCATCTTATGCCATAATATTAATTAAACTCCATAATATGCCATACATATATATTCATGATCTAGCTATACCATTATACAACTCATGAAGCAATTATAATATAAATAATAATATAGTATCAAAATATTTATACTGTTACTACTGATACTACAGGAATCCACATGGAACAAAAAGTTGGGATTTATGCCTCCTACTCTGCACCTAAAAAGGGAAAACATTGAAAGGGTGAGTATAAAAATACTCAGTAAATCTAATATACATCGACCAGAAGTAAAGAATGGAATATCAATAAATAATAGGCAGATAAACAAATAATATCAATCTGCTCAACAATGTCTGAATAAAGAATCAGAATATAGTGAATGACTGTAGTATCGATAATCAGGTCAATGAAAAATATAACACATGGATAAGACAGATAAACGGCCATGAAACTCATTTCATATGTATTAATATACATAAGACTAATCAGGTCTTATGGCTAGGATTGTTAACCCTTCCCAGCTAGGGTATAATTATACAATGTACACATTGCCGACGGTATGTACCCACTACCCCATCGGAGAGGCAGCTCTGTCAAATCTCATTGGAATCAATAATAATATGGAACAAGTCAATCAATATCAATCTACAATAACAATCTCATCAAGTAGCAGTAACTCGTGAATTTAATCAAATGAGACTACAATTTAGCAATGGATAAGCAATAGATGAATCAATAAATAATAATATTATGATTAGCAATTAACATTAGGATGAATCAAAAGTTGGACAAATCAAGTCAAGAAGTTGGCTCAATTGACATGCTAATGTCGCTAGTGACGATAGCATTCAAATGATAGGCCTACGGAAGAAATCAATGGTAGGCCTATGGATTTTGAACTAGGCATTTCATCGAACACTTGGTGTGCAACAATGGATGGACAAATTTGCTAGGTTATGGTGCAACATTGACATTGCCTATGTAATCAACAAACAAGTCACAATATAGACAACACAACAAACATCAATTTGCCAACAATTAACACAATCAAAAGGATCAGAAAGGCATGGAAAATCAAAGGAAAACAAAGCAAAATTCAAGGCAAAAATGACTTAGGTTGGTTGGGCCAAGATAGGATTTTTGGAGTAAGTTTTCAATCAACATTTTAACACATTAGGCATGAAAAATTATGCATATTAAACTCACTTCACACTTCAAATCACCTAACAAAATTGATTTGCCATCAATTTCTTCAAAGTTGGCAAAAATGACAACTTTCTAATTCTTTACTTCTACATCAAACCAATCAAATATAATCCATCTATTAGCCATCAATTAACATAATCTAAACTTAATTAACATTAACTAACACTATATCAAAGATTCAACTCTTACGACTTCAACTTAGGGTTTTCAATTTGGGAAAAATCCACCAAATGCATCAATTGATGCAATTAAACATAATATCCATCTAATTTATCATCTAATACACCTAAATCAATCATAAAACCAAACAAATCACTTTGTTACCTCAAATTTATGCTTGGGCCGAAAATTTATAAGCCAACCAATCTTGAAATTCTTTGATTTTCTAAGCAAACCAAGGTTGTAAATCAAAGGATCAATGGCTTGATTCAAGTTTCTTTTGGTTTTTCTTTGATTTTGCAAAACTATTTTGGTGGAGAAATGAAGAGAGAGTTTCGACCAACAAGAAAAGAAGAAGAGAAAAATGGCCAAAATATTTCTAAGGCATGCTTATATACTAAGGAAAAATAGCAAATTACATTTGGGTCCTTAAACTTTCCAATAATCATACTTTTACCCAATTTTCTTTTGTAATTTATTCTGACAATTCTGTTAAGAATTAGATTTAAAAGTGGGAACTGAAATAGTTTCTTTTTATCTGTACTTTATTATAAAAATAGTTTTAGATCCATTCTGAAACTCAGACAGTTGGTTTCCCACTATACCCCTAAAATTCAACTTATTTACGATTTTGCCATTACTTAAATTTCCAGTGTTCCTAAATATTTTTCACCTCTTTCTTTTCACCATAATTTCACATATAAATATATGATTTTTTAATCCCTGGTCTGAATCATAAATTCATCTGTCAATCGGATTGCTATTTCTCCGGGTAGTGTAATTAACACCGACATTTTTCAGGACAGTATCACAAATGCATTCTGACAGTGTTTCAAAATTTATTCTTAGTTATTTAGATATTCTCAGACCAATAACTGATTATATTATTGTTCAATTATAGTAGCATTTCCTAGGGTATTATAATTACAATTTTGCAATTACTCTTATTTTCAGTATTTCAAAATATTTTTCAACTCTTTCTTTTCACCATAATTTCACATAAAATTAACTAACTTAATCCCCCCCAGGTCTGGATCAAAAATTTTTAAATTAACTAGACTGTTATTTTCCTGGTAGTGTAATTAACACCGGTATTTTTCGGACAATATCTCAAAAGTGGTCCGGTTGAGGCTTAAAAATTCATGAGTATTACACTCTACCATTTTCTGTATATTTCAATAATCTATTAAGCCTATTTATACTTTAATTAATACCATATCCGTTACTATAACCCATTATATCCATACTATCTTCTGTACTTCCTCACTATCCATTATTCTGTCTGCTGGGGTATTACAATATATATATATATATCTTCTATACTTCCTCACTATCATTGTTCTGTCTGCTAGGGTATTACAATATACATATATATATATATATATATTCATTTATTTATTTTAATGAGATTAATGTCACCAGGTTTTTGAGATTAGCTCTCTCATATGGGTGATCGCCCTATCGCTAGGTGAATGAGTAGGATGAGACATTATCCTTAATGTTTGAAGCTGAGTAGGAGCTCAAGCAGATATCTTGTTGCTTGATGAGTAAGCAAAAGAATTTGATATTTATGTCACCTTAACAATATGTTAAGATGAGACTAATTGAATTAGTTGAACATAAAAATTATCCACATCAATGAAACATGTTAATAGCCGAATGTGAAATTCAAGAAAATATCATATGGGTGTTTGTCTTGAATGATTAGATGGACGCTTATATGGAGCGATTAGATCTAAATTCATATGGTGTTATAAGGTGACATGTCCTAAGTAGGAGCTACACCATAACATACAAATCAAACTATATATATTATTTTTGCGATCATTAAAGGAGTGGACGAATGGATCCCTGCTACTTCAGTATTTGAGCCTTCTAGATTTGTAGAAATCCATATGTTATACCCTTTGAAACTTAAGTACTATGTCATGAAGTGGATGCTTGATTGTCACATCCCACACTATAGGGATGTGACGGTCCTAGGGTACGGGAATAGTTCATACAACCAGTACTACGAAGAATCCAAGTTACATGTTTTCATTTCATTTAACCATTTTTATGAAATATTTTTTTTTTCTAACTCTTAAGTTTTACAAAAAAACGGACATAATCTTCCCTGTAATATTGACATTTACCCCTGCTAAAAACAAAGAAAAACACTTCTAAAACAATTATCAACTCCCAGGTCAACCTCTAATAAACAACTCATATCATACATTACTTATGTCAACTCATATAACAACTTCATACATCACAAATCATATAATATTTCTCAATTATATCAATACATACATATGACAATACAATATAGGCGTACCATAGTAGCTGCACCCCTTGTTACAGTATATACATACATATACATCCACATCATAACATATAATAATATTCTGTACATGTCCACAAATCATACATATAAATATCTACAAATAATATCATGGAGTACTCTATGCTATACTAGGGAAGAACTATATATCTACTCCAAGGCTGGAAGTACAAAATTAGCCGAGGATGTCCGCGTCGCACTCCTTCCCTGAAAAGATTCAACACTATGGGGTGAGTATAAAAATACTCAGTGAATCTATAAATATGAAATGCATTACTAATTTATGAATACACATTTGATCATTGATGACAATAATAGGTATGATGACATTTATATATATATATGATAAGATATGACAATATAATAGGATGGATCAAATGCATAAGGTAAAACAGGATTGGGTCAAATAATCAAATAATATTGTCACCTCTGTCCATATCCACATTTCCATATAAATGTCATAAGGAGGATCAATCCTTATGGCTAGAGCCATTTCCCTATCTCTAGCTAGGGCAAGTAATACCAGTGTGCACACGGTCGATGGAATTACCCGCTACACCATCGAAGTAGCCCTGTTATGTTACCATATGCAAATGTTCCAAAATGTGATGAAAATGCAACAAGTACAACTCATATAAGGTGAAATATAGTCAAGATACCCATATGAACAAGTATAGAATCAATCGGGAATAACTTACAAAATTGGCCCGTCGGGCCCAGTTGCGCTGTCGCAGCGACTTACAAAATTACAGGTCCGTTTTTTGTTTTTCAAGGACTTTCTGGTTTTACATGTTATCAACATATAGTATGCAAATTTAACATCTAAGATAGAAGTATAAGTATATATAAGGTGATTAGGCTTGATTTGAGGTCAAAATAGTTTATAGGATAGTTTTTACACACATTCAAATTTTAGGTCAGTTTTAGCTGTTTCGGCAGCCCCAATTTTGGCTAATTGGCACGTTTAAGGGCAACTTTGACCATATTGGTCTAAAATCAGTCCAACATGATCAAAGGTCATATAACATGTCTAAATGATAGTACCTTAAACTAGAAATGCAATAACATATATATAAACCCACCTTATGTGCAAAAGACCAAAATGCCCCTCCGAGGCTCCGAGCACCTACTGCTCTCCCACTTTCTCCTTTCCCCTGGAGGATTCCCTTATACACATACTAACTCTCCGATAAGACACTATATCAAACCAACATATCATATTCAAACACATATACACATACATTTCAAACAAGATACACATATCATAAATAACTTTCATATTCAAAACCCTAATTTCACTATATCATTAGGCCATTCCAAAATAATACTCAAAAGGAGTTTAAACCCAAATTTCTTTCCATACAACAATAATAACACATCTTATAAACACAATCAAGCAAGTTTGGATTCACATTCAAGCCTAGGTTTCATGCCAAAGCATTTTAAACTATATAGGTCATAAAGACCTAAACACATTTCAAATTCAATACAAACATACAAATCTCTTTCTATAAGCTATAACTACTTATCAAATAACCACATCACATACACCTATCAATTGCACACACATATTAACCAATAAATCCTAAATTTAGGCTTACTTCCATTCGGCCCAAAGGGCCTAAATCATCCAAGCCCTATTTTTTCAATTAAACTTCACAATTCCATAATTAAACACACCAATTAAACAATTCTAAGCTCAATTGCACAAATTCAAACCAATTTCCTCTAGCTTGCCCTAATTGGGTTCGGTTTTGGGGGGTTTTCCCAAACCAACCTTTAATTCCTCAATTAAACCTACAATTATATAATTCAAGTTACCAATTACACATTTAACAAATCAATTTAACTAAAACCAAGCAAATTTCCTTTTTCCCCAATTATTTCATTCGGTCCAAAGGGGCTTTCTTTTCCCCTTACAATTTCTTTCAATTCTATCATTCAAACATCAATTCACCATGCCAATTAAAGGTTCAAACATCCAATTGCAGAATTCTTGAACCAATTCCATACAAATCCTAATCCCCCAATTCAGTCCAATGCCTATTCCAACAATTAAAATTCAATCTTCAATTCATCATTCAAATATCCTTAATTACATCTTTTTAACACCATTCATATCATTAATTTCTCAATTGAATCACAAAAACAATTTCCCCCAAATTCCCTCAACTCAATTCGGTCAAAATGGAAATGTATAACAAAGGTTTAATTTCACATTCAATTGCCATTAGTTTAATCCATTTAACATCATATACAACATTAATTACTCAATTGGAACAAAGAATCAAATTTTCCTAATTTTTCCTAATACAATTCGGTCACTATACAATTTCCTCAACCAAAAGCTAAACTCCACAATTCAAGCATCTAAACAACATTTAAACATCAACAATCTTTAAACATCCCAAATTTTTTTGATCTTACCTTGGTCTTCTTGAAATGGCCGAAACCCTAGCCCTCAAGAACACAACCAAACTGAATTTTTGGAACTTGGTTGAAGCAATGGAGGAGATGAGATGATTTAATTCACCAAAAGCTTGAAATAATCTTCAAAGCTCCACAAATGCTTCAATGGCCGAACCACATTTGAAGGAGAAGAGGATTTTCCTTTTGGTTTGAAGATGGTACACGGTTTTTGAATGGAAACTTCAGAAATGCAGAATTCTTTTGGATTGTTTATTAGTTAGTGGGATTTGGCAAGAGAATCATGTGCATCCAATCTCATAAAGGCTACTTTAAGTCCTATACATGCATCCTTAGGATTAGAATGTACCAATACATTGTTCCATTGAATCAAGATGAACCAAATTGCCACTAACTCCTTCCTCCAACTCTTTTATTCCAATTGAGTCCTATAAACTTCCAATTCAATCCCTCCTATTTATTTCCTTTTGCAATCAAGTCCAATTATTTTTTGTAACCCAATTTTGCTATTTTATTTTATTTATTTATTTTATTATCCTTAATTTATTTTTCCCAAATGATTAATTAGCAATCAAACACACATATAAATACATCAAATAAATCATATAACATATATAACAATCAATCACATATAAACACCCCTTAACTCCAACTAGGGTTTAGGTGCTAGGGTTAGGGTTTCACCTAGGATGTTACATGCAGTTGGTTGTATCATTTACAAATCACATCATAAACCATCATATAACTTAAAATATAATTATCAATATTTTATATGTAATATTAATCTCCTAACTAACCCATACATACCCATGGAGCAGCTAAATAAAGAAACCTCAAATATAAATATAGAAATCCAGAATTTATACGTAATAAACTGCAGCAGAAATCCACGGAAGACAGATGTCGGGATTCTGCAACTTACTCCTTTCCTGAAATGGGGTAAACAAACAGAAAGGATGAATATGGATGATACTCAGTGAATTTACATGCATCGCAATAAATAATAGGTATAATTAAATAATGGTTTCAGTCAAAGAAATAACAGAATATAGAATGGCTGTCAAGGTACAGTAAACTAAAGAAATATCATATATAAATGGAAAGGCAGATAATGAGATGGACTGTATGAAAAGAAATCATACAGTCACCAAACAAATCAAATATCACTAGACCATGTAAGTCACCAGAATCATATCAATCAATATCACTGGACCATGTAGGTCACCAGTATCATATAAGCATAAGGCTGATCAGGCCCAATGGCTAGGACCATAACCCCTCCCAGCTAGGGTACAAATATACAATGTGCACAAGGTCAATAGTATTTCCCCACTCTCCTGTCAAATCGGAAGTTCTGCCAAACCATACTAGGGTCAATAACGAGGGATACCATAAGCAAAAATGACATCCGGATAACAATCAATCAAATAGCAATCGGCTCGGTATCAATCAATTCAATATTCAATAAGCTCAATTACAATTTCATAGGCAATATACAATCAATAATATCAAGTATGATAAAAAGAAAAGGCAAGAAACAAACAAGGGTTCGGTGGCCGAAATGGGTGGGTCAATTGGCATACCA
>CANXYC010379161.1:0-19588 GCA_948193065.1 Aleurites moluccanus
TAAAGTGGCAGTTCACGAGGAGAGTCTAGCGAAGCAGCTTATGCGAGAAAGTGGCTTATGCGAGCTGGGAATGGCAAGCTGGCGAGCGAGATTTTTGGACAGTAGCCTATTTAACCCAGCGTCCAGTAGCGTTTTCTGCAAGATTTTCTTTCTTCTTCCTTCGTTCTTCTTCAGTCTTTTCTCAGATTATTCCCATTATTTTTCTAAGGCATTAATATTCAAAAATTTTACATTAGACCTCTAGATTATTTTATTTTAAGGTAGAAATCATCAAATTTAAGGAAGATAGTTCAAGAATCCCAGTTTTGAAGAAATAAGGTAAATTTTCTTCAAGTGTTATTTTCTTTTAGATTAATTAATTCTGATGGTTAGAATAGTAAATTCTGGGTGTATAGAATTTATTGCAAGTAATTTAAGGTGATACATTGTAATTATTATTGGAGGAATCAGAATTATTAGACTGTCATGAATAGTAACATGAACAGTAAATCTGAATTAAATGCAGATTTTTCTTTAAGAGTTAAATTAAATTAATGTTGGGAATTAAGAATAGAAATTATAAGATGGTTAAATGTTAAGAAATTATAGTGAGTATTATTGATTAAGAAAAATCCTAATTTTGAATATTTGGGGAAATTTCTTAGGAGGTAAAAATTAAAGTAATTGAGGAGAAATTGTTGAACAATCTGTTAAGGAAATTCATGAGCAATTTTGTTGAGGTAAGTATGAATATTGCATTGGTTATTATTTCTTGAAATGATATGACCAAGTGTTCATAATGATAAACCATATGATCCTTATATACTCGATATTATATTTTCAGATTATTGAATTGAAAATCTTGTGATACCTTGAACCGAAATTGTTATTTGTTCATGAAATTACCATGTATGTATATATATATATATATATATATATATATATATATATATATATATTGTAAGTGACTTGGTCAACCTTCTTGGATCAAGTTCACATGATATCTACTTGTTACACTTGATTGAAATTTTTGCTATATGTATATTGAGGGTCTTGCGACCAATATATTCTTGATGAAATTGTAACCATATGACCTTATGGATAGAACGCTTTTCCCAATGAGAGTAAATTCATTGGTCCATTGTGCACTTTGGGAACCTAGCTGGTAGGGTTACTGTACCAGTGTTCCACCTAGAGGGGACCACGAGCTCTAGGCGTATGCCTGGCCAAGTATGCGTTTGCGATAAGGTAGTAAGGACTACCGATGCGCTCTGTTATGATAGGTAGCATGGCTATCGATTTATTCTGTAGTTCTACCATGATATTTGACAGTGCTATTCGATTGTGAGCACTCCTGTTTCTTTGTAAGCCCAACCACATTCTGATTCTTACCATGTTCTTGAAATGAATGTTTCTTTCAGATTATACATTTATATAAGTATGTATATGTTTTTCTTTCTTACTGCATGTTCATATCTTACTGAGTTGAAGGCTCACTCCTTTTCTGTGGATTTCAGGTGATAGTGTAGCTCGTGAGGGAGCTAATAGAGAAAAGCAAGCTTCTTGACTTATTCATCCCAAGAAGCTTCCATTGTAATTTTTTTGATACATGATTATGTATATTCATTTAATGGTATTATGATACAAAATGTAATAGGAGTATACTCTAGAGCTCCGTAGTTAGTCACTTGAGGATGACAATATTTTGATGTATGAATGGTTATCTTTTGAGTACTCTTGTTCCTTAGTGATGTGAGATGCATCTTTTGATTAGTAAGGAACAAGAGAATATTATGAAATGATAATGGTAAAAATATGATTGATGTTTAATTGAATGTATAGAAATGATCATTTTATGATATTATATGATGTTTATAATTGATATAATTATGCATAAGATTCCAGGATATGTAAGTTCTACGGGTTTATGGTAGCCTTAAGTCTACCCTTGCCCTACGACCGTCACACTACTGGAGTTGGGGTGTGACAATAATGAACACCAAAATAAGATAAATACAGTAATCCAAAAGTATATGCATCAGAAAGTCCATAGCAGGAATCCACAGAGAAACAGATGATTGGATCCTTCACCCTACTCCTCTCCTGAAAGGGGTAAACAAACAAAAAGGTGAGTATGGATGATACTCAGTGAATTTGCATGCATCACAATAAATAATAGGCACAAATAGGCAATGGTATAAGTCAAAGGAAATACAGTATATAGTAGGGATATCAAGGTACAGTAAAGCCCAAGAAATAACAAATATGTTCGGTTACATATGGAAAGACAGATAATGGGATGGACTGTATGAAAAGAAATCATACAGTCTCCAGTCAATCAATATCACTGGACTGTGTAGGTCACCAGGATTATATAAGCATAAGGCTGATCAGGCCCTATGGCCAGGACCATAACCCCTCCTAACTAGGGTTCAATACTACAATGTGCACAAGGTCAACAGTATTTCCCCACTACCCTGTCGAATCGGTAATTCTACCAAACCATATCAGGGTCAATAACAAAGGATACCATAAGCAACAATGGTATCAGGATATCAGTAAATCAAATAACAGTCAGTTGGTATAAATCAATACAGTATGCAATAAGCTCATTGGCAATGTCACATACATTATACAATCAATAATCATAAGTTTGGCAACAAGGAAAGGCAAGAAACAAATGATGGTTCGGTGGCTGAAATTGGTGGGTCAATTGGCATGCCAATGTCGCTGGTGACAATGGCATTCAATTGGTATGCCTATGGCATGCAAACCAATAGGCCAATGGCAAATAACACTTGGTGGGCGTACATTGGCAAGCCAATAGGTTAGGTTTTGGTGCAAAATTGACTTGCCCATTCAAACCAATAACAAGGTATCAATAAACACAATTTAAACAAAATTAAAATGGATCAAATGGCTAAGGAAAAACCAAGGAAAATCAAACAAAAACATAGGCAATTGCAAAAGTGGTTCGACCACAACTAGGGTTTTTGCCAAAGGTTTCAAATTCACAATTCAATCAATTATACTAGTAATTTGATGCAATGTAAACTCATCTAATGATTCAATTAGCCAATGTGCACTCCAATTGCACCAATTCCATCAAAATCCCCAAATTTTGCTACTTTGAAAACTCAACTTCCACAATCTCCAATTCTACATCAAATTAACCATCAATTAGTTGTTCATTCATATCCAATTGATCATTTCTAACATCAATTAACAATTCCTAACACTAATTCAACAATCCATCCTTTACAACTTCAATTTCAAACATCAAAATAGGAATTCCATCAAATTAAGATAAACTAATGCAATTAAACACAATACTCATTCAATTCAACCTAAAATAACACTAAATCAACAATCAAACTAAACAAATAAACTTCTTACCCAAAATCACCAAGTTGGCCGAATTGATGGTGATGATAGTCCTCCCAATCCTTTGCTCCTCACTTCAATCTAATGGTAGAATTTGCTTTAACTGCCTTGATTTGCTATAATTCTATAAAAATCCTAAAGAAATCTATAAGAAATATGAAAAGATGAAGATGGGAGAAGAAGAAATGGCATACGGCAATGGAAGATGGAGAAATGGGAAGAAGAAACCGAAATAGTGATGGTAATATAAGACAAAATCAATTATAAAATTATAACTAAATCCCTTAAGTTTTATTCTTTACACTTTGGTCCTTAAATCTTCTGTAATTTATTCTGACAATTTCGTCAGGATTTAGGTATCAGTGTGGGAAGTGTATAGGCTTATTTTAATTTATCATTATTTATAAAAATGGTTCTGGAGTCATTCTGTAAATCCGACCGACCCATTTCCACTATTCACATTAAATTTTCCTTTATTTACCAAAATGCCATTACTTACTTTTTCAGTGTTCCTAAATGATTTTCACTTCTTTATTTTTACCAAAATTAAACATATTTATGATCATATTTTACTCCCAGATCAACTTCAAAAATTCTTTCGTTGACCGGACTGCTAATTTATCGGCATTGTTCCCGACACCGCCAGTTTTTGAAAAAGTGTCAAGTTTGCTTTCTAACTGTGTCTCTAAAATTACTTCCCATCAATTCAAGACTAAAGGACCACATGCTGAGAATAAATTCATGCATACATGTTATGGCTTCCTAGGGTATTACACTAATAATTTATATATTTTTTCATTCTACATTTAATTAGGATTCCAATAATGTTTCCATGTAATTTTATTTTTTAACAAAATATTAAGGACTTCTAGTTCAAATTTTAAAGATTGTGTATTTTTTTTTTAATTACACACACACACACACACACACACATATATAATTTTCCTATTGATGCACATGTTATGGCTCTACATGTAATTATGAAGTTTTTTAGGGTGTTACAGTAGACTCCAATTCTCCATCCACTAAAATGACGAGTGCATATGAGTACTAGACTTATGGTGGTTGTTATTGACTTGATCGGTGATGCTGTGATCTTAATCCCGATCGTCAATTCTGTGATCTTAATCCCGATCAGCAATGGTAGTAGTAGCTTAGCAAATCAAATGATCGAGATGGCAATAGCAGCTTGGCAAAAGAAGATGATTGTTTTTTTTTTTTTTTTTTTGTTCAGATGATTACTTTTTACAAAATTAGGAATTTAGAGATATATTCTCTCGTCATTTACTTAATTATAAAATTAATCAAAATATTTTTTAATTGAGTTTGATTGTGTGATTTGCATGCGCTGAAACTCAGGAAAAATTAAGTTAAATTGCCACTAATTTAAAAAATTTATCTTACATTGATCTAAAAAATAAATTTGAAGCTAATTGAATATCAATGCCAAATTGGAAGGCTAAATTGAGTTTTTTTCCTTAAACTAAACATATGAGACTATAACATATACAAAATTTAGTTTAATATATGCTCTGTATAATATTTGGTGAATATTTAAATTCTACCCTGTTTCTGTGCAAGATTCAATCTAGACAGGTCCTATTGTCATACTCCTATCTCACAACTTATTTATTCAATTGAAAAATTGTTTTACAGCCATCTAGTTAAATCATAATTGTACAATTTTCTTGTTTTACAATTTGTCTAATTCATTATCTAAGGTCATCAAATTAAATAAACAAATTTGGATTTCCTACAAGGTTAATAATATGAACCAAACCTACTTGAGGATCAATTTCTCTTTACACATAAAATTTTTTAAAACTATTTCACATAAATATAGTTAAGATATAAATCTACAACTTTTATGTTTTGTACTTTAACAAAATCATTCATTAAAATCATGAAAATTAAGACGTAAGATTATGCCTTAATATATCTTAAATACTGAACTTTCTTAGAATTGAAATTAAAACAAGTTAGGAAATTTACCTTAACTTGGATGAAAAACTCTAATTCTTTCCTTTGATGAAATTCAATCCCCTTTTGAGTTTTAAGATAGAATTTTGATATTAATAGGTTGGATAGGCTTAGATATTTTTGTAGGATTAATTAGTTTTTGGTTTAGGATTCAATTTAGTTTGAATTTTTGGTAGAAATTTGATGGAAGAAATTTGGAGAAGGGAGAGGAATTTCTACCATGGCTAGATAAATGCAGAAGTTTGAGTTAGTTTTACTACTTTATAAAATCTTAAAGAATTTAAAATTGCACATTAGCCCCTCAATTTTAGATATTTAGAAATTGATCCCAAAATTTTTATATATTTATATTTTTACCTCACTTTGATTTCTAACACTAATAATTTACATATTTTTTCATTCTACATTTAATTAGGGTTCCAATAATATTTCCACGTAATTTTATTTTTTACAGTAGCCTCCAATTCTCCATCCACTAAAATGACGAGTGCATATGAGTACTAGACTTATGGTGGTTGTTATTGACTTGATCAGCGATGCTGTGATCGTAATCCCGATCAGCAATGGTAGTAGCAGCTTAGCAAATCAGATGATCGAGATGGCAGTAGCAGCTTGGCAAAAGAAGATGATTGATTTTTTTTATTTTTTTTTTTGTTGAAATGATTACTTTTTACAAAATTAGGAATTTAGAGATATTTTCTCTCATCATTTACTTAATTATTTAATTAATTAAAATATTTTTTAATTGAGTTTGATTGTGTGATTTGCATGTGCTGAAACTCAGAAAAAATTAAGCTAAATTGCCACTAATTTAAAAATTTTATCCTAAATTGATTAAAAAATAAAGTTGAAGTCAATTGAATATCGATGCTAAATTAAAAAGCTAAATTGAGCTTTTATTCTTATTTTATAATTTTGAAGCAATTTATTAAAAATATTTTAAATTTGTAAACTATAACATAATCTAATAACAAATATATATACAATAGACTGAAATTTTATTTTCCCTAATTTTATTTTCCCTTTTCCTCCCATGTTAAAAAAAATAAAAAAAAAAGAGTTAAAAAAAAATACTCGCTAGCCTCAAATCCTAACTGTTCCCGCCACTGAAGCCACCCTGCCGCCATCTACTACTTGATAGTACTGCCACTAAATTACTAGATACTGTAATAGCTTGTTGTCTCCTACGATGGGGGCTGTCACAACTAGAGAAAAGGGTAGTAGAGGGCATCTGAGTCGGGTCAGATTTGGGGTCTAGTTAGATCATTTCGGATGCCTTTTTCGGATTATTCGAATTGGATCATTGCAAGTTTTATTCGAATTTTGGGTGAATTATAAGATTGATGACCAGAAAAAACTTTGAATCGATTTCGATTCACTTTCGATTTAATTTTAAAAATAAATTTCCCGTGAGGTTCATGATAAATATTTTTTTTTTATAAAAGTAAAATTTTCATATATACAATAGTTTAAAATCTAATAATAAAAATAAACATTATGAATTTAAAATCTCATATATAATTTAAATAAAATAAATATAAAATATTTAAAATTTATTATCACATATATAATTCCTATCCATACAAAATATTATAGCATAATACATAAATACCTTTTAATGCTTATACATATAATAACATATTAATCAAATAATCTAAGTGAATAATTATAATAAACTAAAATATTAATATATTTTTTATTTTAGTAAATAACTGAGAAATTATATCAAAATTTTATTTTAAAATGATAATGTTATAAAATAAAAATAATTAAATTTTAAAAGTATAATATATTTAATTATACTAATTAAATATTTTATAAATAATTTTTTATTTTTACAATAATTATAATATTGATAGTAATTAAATTTATTTTTATATTAAATACATATACATTAATTATGCAGAATAATTATATAAATTAAGTCTTACATTAATTATTTGTATTAATGTAAAAAATTAACAATTTAATGTTAATTTTTTTAGTTGATCAAGTTAATTTCAGATCAGATTATAAATTGACCTATTCAAATCGAAAAATGACTTAACTCATTTGAATAACTATGATCTTTCCTCAAATTTTTCCTCAAATTTTTCTAATCAGATCGCATCATTTCAAATTTTAACCAGATTCAGATCCGGTCAAAACCTACATCTACATGGAAGATAATTAAAAAGAAGGAAAGGAAAGTTTGCAGCTTGATCCAAAATTTTCACCCAAAAAAATTAACTCCAGTTTGTCTTCAAAACACTATCATACAAGATTCATAATTCAATTGAATCACTCGAACACATTCCATGCACAAGATCAAAGAGTACCTAAGAAGGAATGAAACTCCAATCATCAACGGGAGAATACTAGACAACACAATGTTAGACACTAAACATTAGTAGTTTGATTAGTTACAATGACAAGGCACAGAGGCATACATGGAGATTTCAAAATTAAAATATTAAAATCCATGCAGGACACATATTTTATAAAACAGCAAATGTGATCCAGCCTCTCCTACCATTTATGAAACTGAGGGGAAAATTTTATGAAGAAATAGGAGAGCCTTCAATATGCATGCAAAACACATTTAAGAAAGGCTGCTTATTACTCTTACTAACTACCGACTGCAGCCAGGAATTTCCTCTTGCTTACTGGTTCTTCATGCAAGAGAACAACATCGCTCACCTTATTAAAGAGCTCCTCTAGCTGATCCACACCAAACCTTTGATAATCTAGTGGTTTCTTGTATCGTTGTTGATATATCGCCTCAAAACAACCCACGAATATTCGACAAGAATAGCTCACTAGAATCTCCTGCAACTCATGCTTGAATTGGTCAAGATTTTGGTCAGTAACTTCACATCTTGCAGTTGCAGTTGCATCTGTGCTTGTATTACCTTGGTTCCTCCTCTCCTCGCGTTCCTCAACTACCACCCTTTCCTCATCTGAGAACTCATCTGAAGAGCCGCCTCCCGTCATAATACCCAAACTCTCTTCCTGAGTTCCCTTTCCTCTCCCATCCTTCTTTGCTAGAACTAAAGGAGGTGCACTTGGGCTTGCTTTCCAGTTTCGAAGGTAGACAAACTTTCTTGGACCCTTGCCATCTATTGCCAATGCATCGCTCATTTTCTTGAAAAGATTAACCAGCTTGAACGTGCCATATTCAGACACATAAAGAGGCCGTCCATAGAGCTTCTGATACTCAGCAGGAACACGGGTAAGAGGCAAGCATCCTCCTGAAAGTTCGAGCAATTTCATAAGCTGTACCTTCAGACCATTTATGTCCCCAGGCTGTACCCACATAGTTGAATGGTATTGGTCATCATAGGGAACAGGACCAGCTGAAACTTCATTCAAACCAGATGGGAGACTCTGTGACCTCATACTTGTGGGGAAATAAGGCATGGTTATTGAAGAACTACAGTTGTATTCAGACAAAGATTGTGACATTACTGAGAAATCTCTCGAGTTGTAATAGCTTTGTGAGAGTCCTCTATATACAATTGCCTCCTCTTCATTTTGGCCATCAAGATAGTCATTTATATGGCACCCCATGAGATACCCAGCGATGTCAAGTGGTCCCACATAAGGAGGCATTAAACCCTTTGAGGGGGGTACAAAGCCTTCCCCACGAGCCACACTAGGCCAGTCCCAAACAAATTTACCAGCATTGCTCAAAGCAGAAGACACTCCCACCCCTGCAGGGATAACAAGGATCACAGTATATCCACGTTGACCAAGTATGTGGAGTGCTGGAGCAAAATCAACATCTCCCGATATAAGCATGATGGAAGAAGGAGGTGGGTTGTCGAGGGCAAAAAGAAACATATCAACTAAAATAGCCTTGTCAGCAGCATCTTTTCTACCATTAGGAACATCAATGAGTTTAACACCAGTTCTCTGGCAGCCCTCTCTAAGTCGCCTAGGGAAGGAATTAAAATCCCCATATGCAGAAAACATCATAACTGCACCTTTAATTATCGGATGCACACGTAAAGCCATTCTGATATTACCAGCCACATCTTCAGGACGGACATCGCTGGGGACAGGGCAGTTCTCAATGTCCCACAGAATAGCCACAGGACCATCTAGAGAGCTCCGATTTTGCTGGCTTGAAGGAGGTTGAGTTGTGCGTGTGTTTGATTCCATTGAATTGATTTCCCTCTGCTCAGATGAATCAGTGGGGACCACCATTGATGTCGGTGTATTTGCACTAGCCATCACTTCTTTATTATTATTATTTTTTTAAAAAAATTAATAGATTCCTGTAGATGTCCAAAGAGAAGAAAGTATAATTCACTAAACAATACAAGGATGCCCCTCATTTAACTTAAGATAAAAATGAGCGAGCTGTGTAAATGAGTTCGCATCCTGATATCCTCAGATGCCTTGTTCCTGAACATGACAATTTATTTATGTTAGCAAGTAGCAACTAACTGGTAGCCAAATTTACAAGCTAACATGGGAAAAATTAGACACAGTAATTAGCACCTCATTACAAGGCCCTACAAATACAGAGATGGCAACTATATTCACCAAATATCCTTTCCTGGCTTATAATTTAGTTGAATGTTAGCAATTCCAAGTCACACAATCTAAAAACTAATAGAATTGTATCAAAGCATCATTCTAAATCAATCTTCCAAACCATGCCTACTACAAAGAGTACAGAACCAAACAAACATTCTTATTAGTCTAGAACATTAGATTATCCAATAAGTTCTTACTCATTTCCTTCTTCATTCAAAATTTGTATCAGGTTGGCTCACTTAGACATAGCTAAGGTATTTTTATGGAGATAGGCTGCCTCACGGGTAAATTACACTCGTGATTATCAAATTTTGCCAATAATTCTAATGTGATCACCAAATGGAAAATTCTTTCAAACTAATCACTGAACTTTAAAATTTTTTTTACCGACCGATCACCGGGCCCAAAAGTGGCCAGATCAGAACATGTGGCATCCTAATCAGCACTTTTTGTTGACTAAGACTGCCACATCAACGGCACATGTCAAAGAAATGTCACATCAGTGACACGTATTTCAATTCGGCTCAATGATCAGTCGGTGAAAAAATTTTAAAATTTAATGATTAGTTTGAAAAAAAATTTCGATTTAGTGATCTCCTTAGAATTATCTGCAAAATTTTGTGATCACGAGTGTAATTTACCCTTATCCGTAGATAATATACTCAACCACTGACTAATTAACGAATCATAGTATTTTCATGAATATGAAAGCTTTAGTTTTTATACTTTCAAGTATGTTTATATACATTTGTAATGGAGTATTCATGGGATGTAAATTTCTATTGCGTGCGCGTAAAAAAAGTTAATATTTTAAATTGTGTGGCATATGGACAAAAAAAATCACCACATCAGATTCTCCCCTTATGCCATTCTCTTATATAGCCTCACTACACAATAGCTTAAGCAAACTATTTTAAGTGACTATCCCTTCTTTTTAAGAAGATCCAAAATCCTCCAATATTTAAACACATGGGAAATCCCACAATTACCGCCAACATTACCGGCCATAACTAATTAATGAATACTCTATGAAAGCATGGGATGAGACATGCAAACAATACCACCTAAGTTGATTTTAATGTTTCCACTACTAGGAATTATTGTGCCAAGTCCGGTGTGCTCCACTACTCCATACTATCTCCATTTAGTCACGGACGTCGTGGCAGGCTGTACAATATATTTTAAACAGGTTAAGACTTAAGATGAAGTTTCGGAATTCCACTGTTCAGCAAGAGCTGGTATATTATTATCTTATTACATGACCCCACAACCTAGTAATCAGCTCCTCCAGGCAATAGTCGTAATGATTGGAAGTCTTCAAATCTTCCTCTCCTTAGACTTCTGAAACTTAGAGTTCGTAACACCTCTTACCAAATTAACGCTTCTTTCATAAGCTGATTTATATAAGGTATAGTCTCGGTTAGACTATGTATAAAGTATAGTCTCGGTTAGAATATGTATAAGTTGATTTATACAAGCAATAAATGTCCATCTAGCATAATATAATTTGATATCAACTAGTCAATGCATACGCTCAATAAATCAAATATATATTTTTCATGCCATTTCAAGCCAGCACCACAAAATGTGATCACCAATCCCTAGGTCATAGTATGGGAATCATGAAGCTTTATTGATGTGAACATTTATTGTTCTCAATTGTTCATGGAAATTTTTTTGTTTGTCCATACGCCACACAATTTAAAATATTAATTTTGTTTACGCGCACATAATGGAAATTTGCATCCCATGGATGCTCCATCACAAATGTATATAAGTATACTCGAAAGTATAACAATTAAACATTTTATATCCATACAAATATTATAATTTATTAATCAGTCAACGGTTGATTATATTATCTACGGATATGGGTAAATTATACCCATGATCACCAAACTTTACAATAATTATAATGTGATCACTAAATCAGAAAATTCTTTCAGACTACTCATTAAATTTTAAAATTTTTCACCCACTGATCACCGGCCGGATCAAAATACGTGTCGCTAACGTGGCAGTGATGTAAAATTTCTTTGACATGTGTCGCTGACATGGCAGTCTTAGTCAACCAAAAGTGTTTACTAGGATACCACGTGTTCCGATCCAGCCACTTTTTAGTCTGGTGATCAGTCGGTGAAAAAAATTTTAAAGTTTAGTAATTAGTATGATATAATTTTCCATTTGATGATTACATTAGAATTATTGGCATCATGGGTATAATTTACCTGCTGCCTCACTCATCTATGCCATTCAATGCAAAAGCTTTAGAGCAACAAAAACCTTCAATAAGAAAACAATATTATTCCTCAATGGAAATAGCTTTTGAAAGCCAAGGCATATTTGACACACTTGAGCATGTTTGGTGACCATATTGAACATAATAGAATTTGATCAAATCAACATGTAATTACACAATATATAAGAAATTTGACATTACAATATATCAAACATACTCTTTATTGCTCTTACAAGGCTTGATTTTTAAGCTACATATTGGCATTAGTCTCCAAAAGATAGTGTTTCCTTCAATAAAATGTATACTATTGCCACAATGATTGGCAAAATCACATTCTAATATGTGACTACTATTAGTTCATTCCTTTCAACTCCATTATTATTGCTATAATAACTAGAAAAATCACAATTCAATGTGCGACTTATATTAGTTCATTCGTTTTAATTCCATTACCATGCCTTCTATAGTGCATGGTGAATTGCATTCCAAATCCCATCCCAAAAATCCAGTACGCCACAAATACAGGTATCGTTTCCAGTCACACTGATGAATAGCTCATGACCAAGAGATGGTTCAAGTTTGAAGTCAATTAAAAGAGACAATACATGATTGTTGAACATTGAATTCAACCAATAAGACGTAAAATCAAGCTATATGTACCTGTTAAAACCTAACATTTCTCATTATCCAAAATATGTGAATTATTGAATAATATATTTTAGTCAGGACCTTCAACACATCAAAGTATACAATAGAAAAAAAATTCACTTAATGCTACCGTTATGCAGCTTCAATTGGTATAACCATCAGCTAACTGCTACAACAATTCACTAAAATTATTAAAATACTCGTATTTTGTCATTGGACTATTTTGACTCACTATTCAAATTCTCTCAAGTTCTATGCACTTAAAAACTAACTTAAAACATAAAGATTTAGCAGAAAGAAGAAAGCCAAGAGGAAATAATCAGTAAAAATGGAAACCCCATCATCATCATCATCATCTAGGTATGAAGTGCTATATCCTACATGTACGTTTGTCCATATTTCTATCGAGAATATCTATGCATTGGTCACATACATCATTAGGCCTTTTGATGCAGGACGGCTGGCATGATAGTTGAGCAGTATATTACCATAATGCAACAATAATAGCTTGATAATAATTGGCCGTCTGAAAGCAAATTGTCATTCTAAACAATAACAGAATAGTATAGCTTGAATGAAAGCAAAACATCAAATTCAATAGCACAAGATCTCACAAAGGCAACATGTATCGACGTTCTTTATCAGCAAAAAAAATTGAAATCCCAAGCATAAGAGTAAAAGCTAATAAAACTATCAATTAAGGGTAAAGTGATATTATTTACACAAAAAAAAAAATGGAAAAGAAAAAAAAATATGCAATCCAAAAAAAAAAAAAAGAAAACTAAACTCAACAAAACAAACACAAAAAGCTCCAAAAACTAAACACTAAACTGCCAAATTGTTCACTTATACTTCGTTTTCACAGCCAAAAAACAAAACCCACTAAAGAATAAATTTTCCCATTTCGATTAACACAATTACCATCAAAACAAGCATAAGTATAAAAGAAACAGCAAAAGGGTACCTTAAAGAAAAATCATCGCTCCTCTCAACGAATTAAAAAGCTTCTTGTTCAGCCAGAAACCAATACCCTCAGATCCTGAAGAACAACCACAAGTTTTAGAAATCGAATAAGCAACCGACCCAAGAAAGATCGAAATACAAAACCCAGAATATCACATATGGGTAATCAGAAGAGCAAAGACCTGGTCATGAAGAAAGGAATTTTCGTCTTCGGCATATTTTTTTTTTTATTCAACGAATTTTGATGACTATTTCTTATCGGACAAAAAAGTGAGATTTTGAGCGAACTTAGTGTAACACGACTTTGCTTATAAATTTGGGTTTATCAAATTATTCAGCCTAAAAATTAACCGACCAAACAATGTTTTTACTTCCTAAAACTCTATAGGGCAAATCACTGTTTGATCCATTAGATTTATGGCCTATTTGTTTTAAATATAAATGATATTATCTTTATAAAAAAAAAAATTATTAATTGGATAAATTTTAGAAATATATGTATATATAACCTTATTAAAGAGAGAGTAGAGAGAGTGAAGGTTAATTAAATTTATTTTTATAAACAAGAGTGAAATATTTAATTTGAGAAATATAATAATTTTCATAAGATAACAAAAATTAAAGGCTTAATTACTCTTAATTTGTCGGTGAAAGTTGACCCATCAGTTAAGTCTTTTATTTTTCACAGCGGATTTGTCGAATTCAAAAATTGCGTCTCATGCTGAGGAATTTTGTAGGAAACCATTGCAAAAGATTTTTATTTGCATTAAAAAGTAATTGAGTTTGGCTTCTAAACCAATTGTTTTCATGCTCATGTTATTTGGATTGATCTGTTAAAATTAAATAAACTGGCCAACATGTCATTATTAAAAATAATAAATAATTAATTAAAATAAATAAATTAGTTATAGGTGGTATTATCAAAGCAAAATTATGGTTTATGATAACTGTGAATATGCGATATACTACGGAGGTATTTGGTAGAGCGATTGTTAAATGTGCGATTAGTGTAAAAATATAATTCTCAAATCGTCAACGCTAAAAGTAGCTTATAACTACTTATAAAATTTGTCGATTGAAAAGAAATTTTATTATAATCGAAGTTTTTAGTTGGCCAATCAAATAATATAAATTTTTTTAATTGACGACGCGTATATTAATAATCAATAATTAGAGATATTTAATTGGCCAATCAAAGAAGTTATGAACAGTTACTAGTATGTGATCTAACCCTTTTATATTTACATCTTTTCATTAGAGATGTGATTTACGGTAATTTTTAGAATAAGTTAAAAGATCTCTTCCTTTTTTCTAAATATTACAGAAACACATTAATTATTTTGTTTGAACAATTATGGTTGGAGGCATGTGATTTAATTTCCATATTAAATTTATGATTATTAATTTCTACATTTGATATTAGAACTTTCTCCATTACATATTGTTCAACTTTATTTTTATCATAAAAATAAATTAAATAGCTATGTTGTTAAATGAGATTTTGTTATTATTTATTAAATTAATGACTATCTAAGAAATTTTTTTTTTTTTATGCAGATTATTAGTCCCAATATAATAATGAAGAAAACCACAACAATAAAGTTATTAGACCATTCAAAAAATACAGTAATGGTGAAAACAAAAATTCAGATAATTCATATTCACAATTCTTATATACACGGGAACGATCCTTCTTTTGCCTTGTAAAATGATTTTTAACTAATTTGTCTAATGGTTATCTGATTAACTTGGATTATCGTGATGATTAAATTGGATACTTGAATAAAGTATTCACACTAGGTTCGGTACCGTGTTACTTTGTGATCCACATGTATTCACATGTAGTTTATGGATGTAGTCAAAAGTATCAGGAGGTATTTTAAATGCAAAACGCATTTTTAGAATTTAGAATTTTACTTTTTTTTTTTGGTTAGTAAGTTTTTATACTTCAATTTTTGCTAATTGAGTCTTTTAACTTTTATGTTTCGTGACATCAAATCCTTTTTTAATGAGAGTTAACGGCGATGTAATACACATATTAAAAATATGTTAAGGGCTACTTAAATGTTGATTGGACTTCATTTTGCTGATCGGGAAATACTAATCTAGAAATGGAGGTTTTAATTCTCAAATGTTACTATCTTGATATCTAATTCTAATTTCTTCTAAGTTTCAACCCTAAATTGTTGCATCTCCTTCCATCTTAGCTGGACTTTGTATATTTCATTTTTTTCTTGCTTTTCGAGGATGGAATCATAATCTTCTCCATCCCGTGCTTCCATGGTCATGACGTGAGCTGTCGGTGACAGTAATGAGTCGATGTTACTGTGTCTTTGTGGATGTCCTGTACAAACGATGGTGTTACATTCAGAGCGAAATCCAGGCAGGATATTTCATAAATGTTCTTATACTGCGGTTTGTTCTATAGTACCAATGTTTGAATTAAACTTGCTTTTTTTTCGGTTTTGATTTGTAATTTTTGGTTGGTTATTTTTATTTTGGGTGTATTAGGGAAAGCATTGCAAATTCTTTGTCTGACATGATGAATTATTCAGAGATAAAATGGCCAACCAAAGATCAGAGTTTCAAGTTTCTGAATCTGAAGAGTTTGCAAATAGGAAAGAAATTTAAGATGAATTGGTTGAATTAAAAGTAGAGATATAAATACTAAAAATGAAGGAAAAGAAGAACATTATGTGTATTAAAAAATTGAAAAAAAAAAGAATAAATTTAGGCTATGGATATTAGTATTTATGTTTTTGTTTTTGTATCAAACAGTAAAGGCGTGGGAGGAATTGTGTTTGGAAGTTAGATTATGTTAACTTAATGGATTAGGTGGTACTGTGAATGGTTTAAGGAATCAAATCACATTTTGTAATGGAAATGTTATCTAATAAATGAATAGTTAATTATGCAAATTAGATTTTCATCTTATCCTATTTTATTTTATTTTATCTTTGTTTTTAGTAGCATTGTATCCCATTTAAATTATTAAGTACATTTAATTGACTGATTAATGTTAACATACTTGATTCATATTCTTGATTTGTAACTAACAATTCTTAAGGTATCCAAATTACATGGTTTATATAATATTTCAGATATCCAACTTGACTAATAACGAAACCATAAAAGAATCAAACAATCATATTTAAGTATCAACATTACATATGAAACATAATAATTGAACCACCAAGATATATATATATATATATATGCCATTGTTTAGGCCAAAACAAAATGATTTACATGACAATTAAAGTATCCTAAAATGGATACATGTATTCAAATTATAAGCATAAAAAAATGTTCATATGCCCAAAAATCTAGCTCACATAATCCAAATTTTGTTCAAACTATCAATAAAACCCAAAAGCTTTCTAAATCATCCAAAATCCAAAACAGTTTCATAAACTATCAACAAACACAAAAGTTATTTGTTATAAACCATAAACAAAATCCAAAAACTACCTAAGGCAACCATCAACAAACACAAAAGCTTCACTGAGTTGCATTAAATGTCCTTTTGTTCTTCTCAGCTCTCATTGAATCTCTTTGGTGTTGTAACTGGCTACTGCTAATGGTTGGTCCTCCTTTCCATTGCATTCCCTTTAGATAACCAACTTCTGTTGTAGCTTGTTTTAACTACACAATATAGCAATTTGTAACAGTTCAGTGAGGGCAATCACTTACAGAAAATCATATTAGAATAAGCAGCATTTACTTACAAAAATGGTTTCATATCTAATCTTGTTCTTAGACCATAGTGGACTGTTATGTTGGGTACCATGATGAGCTTCTTGACTTGAGTGGCGGATCTGGCTTCCCTGACTTGATTACTCCATGTGGCTTCTCAACATAGATACACTAGCTTCATAATATTATTTAAATGTTTCAGAGCTCATTCTCTGATGTTCTACAAATAATTGTGCAATATTGTCATGCTCACCCCTATTAGAATTATTGGCTTTCTTTGAAGTTGTCTTAGATCTTTCAGCATCTGTGTATGGTCTTTTGTTAAGGATTTAAACTTTTTTTTTTTTGCTCATGAATTGACTCATTATTTGGTTGCATTCCATAACAACTTTCTCTTTAGCATTTTTTTCCTTTCTTCTGTTGCTTACTCATAACAGGAGCAGTGGATGTTTTTTCCTACCAACATTGAATACAATGAAAATCATTAATGACATAAACACTACAAGAAATCAGAAACTCAAAAATAAAGTAAGATCATATTACCTTTGCAATTATTGGCTTCTTAGGGCAGCTAGTTTTATTATGGCCCTTTGACTTGCATATACTGCAAGTCATTTGTCTTCACACTCTACTAAGTTTACCAACTTTTTAATTTCTTCTTTATCTTTTCTTCTATTCTTCTTGGGTCTTCCAGACATTGGTTTTGCTGGTGGAGGTTTGATGGCTTCATTCTCAATTTGTGTCCAAAATATTCTACCCCTAACAGGCTTCATAGCAAATTCATATGCCTTCAAGTATGTTTCCTTTTTGTACCACAGGGCAATCCATTTGTCTACCTCATAATCTTCTGAATGGATTGTACATATAACATGTGGACAAGGGACACCAGTTAAGTCTCACTCCCTGCATGTGTAACTTCATTTGCCTAAATCCATACAATGACTGTTTGCAATATTGTACACATTTGCCACCTTATAGCCTTGATCTCCATTACAATCTACAAACTAGTCAAAATCCAGCTCCATGTTCTCATCAACCTTGGTAGTAATTCTTGGTGCAACTTCTGATATCCAAGTTGTTGCAAACCTCCTTTTTGTTGAAATCCTCTTCATCATTTGTACTCTTATCTCTTCCAGCATGGTTATTATTGATTTGCACCTGTAATACAAAATCAAATAATTAACAGTGTAAAGTGTTAGTGTAGGTGCTCTAATGACAATCATTGTAATGATGTTTTTAGAAATATATTAATAAAAAGGCATTATTTATTAATTAGTACTTATTATTATTTAGAATAATATTATATAACTGTTTAATAAAGTTCATGGTATAAACATAGCATGGAGGTATTCATGATGAGATCATGATAGTGAGATGCTTATCATGTGCAATTATGTTTTAACTTAAAATTTCCATAGTCATAGAATCAATGAGAATGGACATTATTGATTTGGAAAGACTAGCACATGCGTATACTATTTGATTTGATCAAATCATTTGATCTCATAAAAATGCTGACATTGGGATATTTGAGTATAGCTTTGGATGCTTACTAGGAGTAGTAAGTACATCGGAGTGATCGCAGGAGATAGTCATATGGAAATCTAAACAATGTTAATGACATATCTTTGCATGGAAATATGCAAATGTCCTTAGACTTGAGATGCTTAAGAGTGATCTAGAATGAAGATGCTACACTTTAATTCCATACCTAGCTCTCCTAAAGGGTCTGCTTAAAGGGTAGGCATTGAGTATAGTTTGACACACTCGTAGATATTTAAGTAGTCAACAAAGGATATCATAACTCCTGTTAGAAGAAGGGTTTTACCTAAGGCCTCTTGTATGAGAACATTACTGGAAAATCTTTGGCCAAAGTGGATAGTACTTAGAGATGGTCTCTAAGGAAATCATTTTAGTAATGATTCTCATATTACAAGGAACTACTATTCGGGCTAAGTATGGTATAGCCAGCTTAGTGGAGTTAACACAATGTCCATACATTAAACCGAACTTGGTAAAGGGTCTTGAAGGGACTAGTAGCACAATATTGTCCATGTGTTAGGGTTTCTGCTTACCACTAGCAATTTCTGATTACTTGGGGGTCATGATGTATGGCAAGATACCGCTCATGATCTACTTAAGTTAGAGAGGTTCAATTGGAGAATTGATTATGAA
>CANXYC010379162.1:0-10207 GCA_948193065.1 Aleurites moluccanus
TTCGGGGCTAGTTGATTCGGCAGGTGAGTTGTTACACACTCCTTAGCGGATTTCGACTTCCATGACCACCGTCCTGCTGTCTTAATCGACCAACACCCTTTGTGGGTTCTAGGTTAGCGCGCAGTTGGGCACCGTAACCCAGCTTCCGGTTCATCCCGCATCGCCAGTTCTACTTACCAAAAATGGCCCACTTGGAGCTCTCGATTCCGTGGCGCGGCTCACCGAAGCAGCCGCGCCGTCCTACCTATTTAAAGTTTGACGTGGAGCCAGCAAATTTAACGTCGTTAACTAAAATGTCACTAAAATATTTAACGGCAAAAATCATAAATCCTAAATTGTCATAAAAAAGCACAGACCTTTAATAAAATAGGCGTGAAACCACATGGTACTTATTTGTATTTTTTCTTATAATTTATGTTGATATTATTTTTATAATTTATTGTCACATTCCAAAATTTTGAAACGCGACGGTTTTACAACACGGGTAAACCTAAAGTCAACATAAATCCGTAAAACTCTTAAACATGTCAATTATCAATCATTCAAACTTAAAACCATGCATTAACGTTTAAATTCTTTTAATAATTAATAATTTTGTAGAAATTTTGACAGAATCTTCTTTGTATTTTTATAGTAATTTCTAATATGAATAGTACCTAACTCAACATTTCAATAATTTTCCAAAATTCTCAACCTGCATAGAAAATATTTTCAATATATCAGTATCCTTATAACCTCAACTCCACAATATCAAAAGATACATATAACACATATATTTTCTTTTATGTCATGTCTTACTAGCTTATTCACATTTAACCCTATAATTATTGTTATCATTTTCATTACTAATTATTACATATATCTTATAGTGCATTAGGTCACTAATTAAATTTCTAGTGATATCTCATATGTCAGTTATCATATAATATATACATAAACTTGTTAGATACCACACAAACATAAGATAAACATAATTGTCTATACCCCGAATTGTATCCCATGGAGCTCTAAGAGTTTATACATATGACTCCATAAATACTAATTACATTGGAGTTCTTAGTGTCCTAAATACAGAGGAGAAAATGACTTGAGAACAACTTCTATTTCTTCTTTCCTATAAATAATCACATAATGAGTATAAATATACTCAGTGAGTCATAAACGTATTATTATACATAAAGTTATTTAATCAATCAATGAAACAAATAATATTAATTTGGGTTACATATGTCAATGGCTCAGTAGTCTAAATAAACATGAATATAACAGATATAGGGTCTCATGAAATAACTCATAAAATAACTCGTGAAATATATAAGGTTGATCAGATCTTATGGTTAGGACATTAGCCCCCTTCCTAGTAAAGGTCCTAGTAAAAAGTATTCATTGTGCACAATGTCAATGGTACTTACCCACTACCCCATTGGTCGAGTAGTTTTGTCATGTCATATCATCAGATATTTAGCAAGTTAGGGTATAATACTTATGATCACATAGTATAGTTTTCGTGTAGGGAATATCAAATAACAATCATTAGTCAACAAAAAAAAAAAAAGATTTCGATACGAATGATGACAATAAGCAAATGGATTTAAGAATTAAAAAAATGGTTACAATATAATAACATATTTATAACTCACCTTAGCCTTTAAATTTCACATTTATAACTTCTATCTCTTTAATCTAATGATATAGCACTTATGGTCTCCTCTTCATCTTTATTAATTATTTGATATTACACATTCAATTAATCTCAATTTAGATACCAATTAACATGAATTTACATTAATTATACTTATATTTAAGAAATTTATAAAATCCTCCGTTTATACGGTTTACTTAAATGGAAAACCCTTTCTAGCAATTTGTATTCTTTTAACCATATCTATCTTTACATTTATCCAATTGTTTCAATTCTTTTTTTTTTTTTTACTTAAACTAGACATATGAGACTACTAACTAGTCAAATTTCAGGTCAATCTGATTACTACATTATTCTCAATAATTCATCAAATTTATACCTACTGTCCTGCGGTTCATATCCGGGTAAACTCCATTTTCGTGCTATAACTCAGTCCGTGTTCATCCCAATGTCAAACTATTTTGTATTCACTTAGTTAACATCAAATGAATATTTTTTATATTTAACACTTTTCCTAATTCATACTCTGAGGTTGACACAATAACCCTTTTCTGTTTGTTTGTCAATTTGGACACGTAAGACTTATAGCTTAATATCTCTCAAAATACAAATCTAATGCTAAAACCCTTTTACAAACCTTTGGATAAGACATAAATAAACACTTTTAATTTTAAACATTTCTCCTAATTCAGTCTCTAATGTTCTGTAGAATTAAAATACAGTAGCCTTTTTACTAATAACTTCATCCGAGCTAGTCTCGGTTTTTACTTAATATCTCTTTCTTCACTTCAAATTTCATAAATTTCTTTTACAAATATCTAAATAACATAAATACCTACAATTTTCATGTTTTTCACTTTCTTAAATTCATTCATTAATTCTACAGAATTCTAGCTATAAATTTTTATTTCAAAACAAATTCCAGGATTTCCCAAAACCCTAGTTCATCTTTAACTTCTTTAGCTTCATTAATTCAATTCATTACCCAATCAAGCTATAACACTTATAAATTAAATCAAAGAATTGAGTTTAAAAATTTTACCTTAAATGAATCTCGTCCTTTATTCTTCTCCAATGATAATAAGTTCATTAATTCTTTCGTTATCAACTTTCTTCCTTCTATCTAACCTTTCCCAATTTAGGTATTTGAATTACTTGAAAGACGATTGAGAAAGTATTTTTGAAAGTTTTTTTTTGGACAAGAGGCTTTGGCCATTACTCTTCAAATGACTAGTCATCTCTTTCTATTTATACTAAAGCAATTATAAGGGTTGAAAATGGAGAAAATTTTAGATTTGGGTCAAGTGTCCAATTTTTAAAAATTGGTGGAAAAATCTTTAATAAAAATCCTCATTTCCTTATTTCTTTAACCAGCCACTCCAAGGATTTTCCTTGGAGAATTCTATATTTTGTGGATTAAAATAAACTTTGATTTGGTGGGTCCTACATCTTTAGGTAATTATATTTTGACCTAAAATTTCTCTTTTTTATAATTGCCACCACAATTCTTTTTAATTCTTTTCAATTGAGTTATTAAATTCCTTCCATTAAAATTCTATGAAACCTTATATTTCTTATTATACCTCAATTCAATTGAATTAACTAACTTTAATAGTTAAAGATTTTTTATTCCAAACTTATTTCAATAAAAACTTTAAAATTGAAAATTTACATCTCCTTAATTTATCTTCTCTTCCATATCCATCTTCAATCACATTTATTTTCATACTCACTTAAATTTATTTTTTTATTGACCCATAATCCATCTAATCAAAATTATGTAAAAGAAATTTAAATAAATTAACTATCGAAAATAAATTAAAAAATAAAACTAATATGTACTCCAAATAAGAATTTTCTCATCATCATCTTCTTCTTCACTATCCATTTACCTTTTTAATTTCATATTGATCCTCAATCAATTTTAATAATTTAATAAATAACATCTTAAAAATATTATAAAATCGATTACTGATAATACTGCTTATTATCGACCTTAAAATTTTTCATAAATAAATTTTACTTGAATTTTTTTTTTATACTTTTCTTAAACTAATTTTAATTTATTTATTTTTCAAATAACTTAATATCCACTGTTATGATTCACTTAAGTTCGTATAGTCTTTTAGAATATTACATTTATATAAAAAAAATAAAGAGAATATCATTAGTCTTTTCATCTAATTATGCAAATATAATATATTGTGATAATTTAAATTTAATCTTTCCAATTTTAGTAATTACTATTATGTAATAAAATTTATAATCTAAATCATCAATATTTGTAAATATATTTATGTTTTTACATATATTTATATTATTGTATAATTTTTTTAATGAATTGTAATTATATGGTTTTTTTTATAAGTAATTGTGGTATAAGAAATGGTAATTATTATGCTAACAAACATAACTTATTAGGTTATTTTGGTAGTATTAACAAATATCAATATAATACTAATTATGTAAGGGATTAAAGAAACATATCACATATCTTTCTAATTGATTATATAAATAATACATTGTGATAATTTTAATAAATAATCATGATAATTTAATAAAAACGTAAATACAACGTAAGTTATTATTTTATCTTATTTTTAATTATTTTAGGTAATATTTGATAACACTATTTAACATTTAAAATTAAAATTTTTATTATTTAATTGTTTTAAATTTTTTTATAACACTAATTTTAAAAGTTTTAATGAAATTAAAAATTACTTAAGATACTAAGTCAAAATATTTAACTTAAAATTTACAATGAATATAATAAATAATTAGATTTTTAATATTTTTTATGATTTAAAAATTATATCATCTATTGTTATATTTCGATTTTAATAATGTGAGGGTCGTATGACATGAGTAGATATAAGATTACTGATACAATCAATAAAATTCTTTAATCAACATAAATATACAATTCTCAATGTATAAATCATACAAAAATTCCTATAAAAATCACTATCTTGAGCAATCTATATACGTTCATTCATATCAGCCACATGGCCATGGACTCCACTATCCCACCAAGGCCCGACAACCATGGAATATTTCTATTATCGTGGGTCATATGTAAGGGCCTCACAGCTCTGGACAAATTTCCCGACCGTGGATCATCTCAATTTAGTGCCCTTTCACCCGTAATTTTTCTTTTAAATCCGTGAAGCCCAAATCAAATTAAATCTGACAGAAAATTTCCATCCAAAATGATGCGAATTAACAATTAGATTTGAAATTCAAATCATATTCATGCAATCAAATGGATATGGAAGGTTGAAGGAAATTAAATTGACAACCAATTAGCTTGAGGAGCAAAATATAAGATTCAATTTGCTTATTAAAAATGGATGAAGATTACATAGAAAAGGAGTTCTAAGTTCTGGGTTGGGGATTGGTTCCTGAGTTTGTGAATTGAGGGACGGACACAGTAGCTTAGTTTAGGTTTCTATTATTCTTCTTTCTTTGTAATTGAAGGGTTATAGGGTCTCAATTCCTAATAACACTTATATTCTCCATTTTTTTTTCTTTTCAAATACATTTGTAATTTCATATTTAGTTCATGTATAGGATTAAATTCAAATTGGAGCACCATGGTTGCAAGCAACAATTTAAAAGACGATTTACTTTTGAATAAGATTTCTAATTCCCTAAACTCTTTATTTTATTT
The DNA here is from genome assembly GCA_948193065.1 of Aleurites moluccanus. NCBI lineage: Eukaryota > Viridiplantae > Streptophyta > Magnoliopsida > Malpighiales > Euphorbiaceae > Aleurites > Aleurites moluccanus. The sequence goes on from CANXYC010379162.1 coordinate 5,316, forward strand.
GATTATATTTATTTAACATCATCATTGCCATAATGAATATAATTGATATGTTAAATATATTTATGATTTTTAATTCAATTATGAATTAAATTTCTTATTCTAAGAGATTTAATGGAACCAATAAGGTGATTCATGCTTAGGGTTTATATCATAATACTTAGAATTTAATTAATTTATTAGCTTGCTTTTCATTCCAAATTATGAGTGTGTGACGAATACTTATATGCCAATTTTAATTCATTAACGCCTAGTTGTATAGATTATTATCAAGTATAAAACTAATAAATTAATTCAAGACTGTAATTCAGAAACATTTGTCTTTAAACAAATTAGGGTTGTAATCCAGGAACGTTAACCTTTAATTTGATAATTTTAGATTTAATTCTTTGTTGTTAGATATGAAATCCTTACATGTTAAACCTAATTGGGGAAGTTAAACCTAATTGATTCAAAGAGAGATCAATTTAGGGCTTCAAATGCTAAGACAAATCTTCTATTCCTTCCAATTCAAAGAGAATTTGAAGAAATCGATTCGAAATCAAAGAGAAGTGAACCGCTTATTTTAAATAATATTGAATAGGAGGGAGAAGGGAGAGCCAGGTAAGAAAAAATCAACTTAACTATTTTGGTATGTATATTGGAGGTCTATGGAGGCTTATATTTATAGGAAAATGTTGGGAGTTCATTCTGGATGAAAAAAAGATGTGGGAAATAGAGAAATCCCACCAGAGCCTCATGGCAGTGCCACCAAGCCATGGTGGCGGCATCACCACTGGCCTTGATGGTTACCGCCGATGACTCTTGGTAGATCCTCCAAATAGCCTTGACTGTGCCGCCAATGGCCTTTGGCATTCCCGCCAAGTGCCACGTGGCACTTTTGGCTTTTTTTTAGTCTGATTCGTTCAGTTTGAAGGCATATTGACCCCGATCAATCTGATACAGTCCGGTTTGTCTATATCAGAGGTGGATTTGACCTCCAGTCGATTGCCAATCAGTCTGGTGTGGTCTCGAGTCTGCTTGAGGTGCAAAAACATATGTTCACAGCTGCCTCCATTGCTTTTACCCAAGTTTGAAGGGTAAAAGTGATGGTAGTGAACCATGTGAATCTCTATCTGCTTGAAATGAGATAGATGCGTTTTGATTGCATTCTGAAGTATTTGTTGATGTGTTGGTCTGTTATGACAACTTTGACCATTTTTTTTGATTTTTTTTGGTATTTTTCCACACTTGCCCCTACGCTGGACGCTCCCAAGCTTGATGTATTCCCTACTGGTATCAGGTAGAATTGGAAATATAGGATGGGGGCACCGAGGCGTGACTTCCACACTATCAGAGCATTCTTTGGTAGCCTTGATCTTTTTTAGGTATTTATTGCCTCTTTTCCTTTATTTTTTTTTAATTATGACTTGAAATACTAACCATGACTTGCTTGAGCAGAGGCAACCGAACCCTTTCATGACCAGAATGTAGCTGATTTCAGCTATGCTATATAACTGCTTTGCAATGTCATTTTCTCAGTTACTGCTTTGCTCTTCGTACTACAAATTATATTATTTGAGGGGAGAAAGTTAGGATTTAGATATTGGGGGAGTGAGCTACTCCTAAATATCCTCCAGTTGACATGAGATGGGGCTCTGATATCCATATTACAAATGATTTTTATGCAGGTTCACCAATTGCTATGTTTCTCCATCTTAAGATTCCTTATCCAAAGTTCTGCCAGACCCGCATGATGGTCCGTGTTGGAGATCCATACCTCCTTTTTGCTCGTTCTGTTGGACCTTCTATTCCAAAGCTCAAATTGACATGCCTCAGGTGGGTACTAGTGTAGGGGCATCTACTATGGCTCCTCTAGTAGCTAGAGATTCGAGCTTGAGCGCGGGACGCAATGATAAGGTTACCTTCAATCCTTTATTGGAAATTACTAGAGATATCCCTTATATTGGGGGTGATGGTTAGATGAGGACCTACCATGTTCTAAATGTGGTTCACCATCTTGCCCTAGATTTTCCTAAGAATATTATGGTACATGTTTATTTTTACCTTTGAAAATGATCCTTTGGTAATTTTTTTTTCTTGCATTGTTCATATCATCGATGCAGATTCTAGATTGCTATATTCAGTGGACTTATTAGATAGGGCACCAAATGGAGATGGCTATCACCTTCTTATTTACTCAGCTAGAGATCGATAGATGAGCCTGTCAGCAAGAGGATCCTCGTCGCTAGAGGATGAGAAATTGAGATTTTGCGACTGCTTTTTTATGCTCTATACTTTTTGCTCTTATTTTTGCTTTTTTTTAGACACTTGATATGTACAAAATGTTATGTCTTTATGCCTTATAGATGCTAGATATATGCAAGCTATAGTGATTATACACCTCTCTATTTGAATGGATGTTTATGCAACTGATGTTTTCAATGTTATCGTGCAAAATCTATACAACTTTAATGCAAGATCGTGCTTAAAATTTATGCGATGCATATCCTAAAATACCTTAGAAATTTCGTTGTAAAGCTTCCTAGTTCAAAAAATCCAAAAAATAGATCTACCATCATCAAGAAGAAATGGTGCTGCCATCATAATGGCTATCTACAGCAAAGGGAGAGTTGTGTAAGTGGCGGCATTGCTAGCAGGGCATAGTACTGCCGTTAGTTGGGCATGGTGCTGCCACCAATTGTGAACACATGATTTTGTACCTCAAGCAAACTCGGGTCATCCTAGATTGATTAGCAACCAACCAGAGATCAAAGTTGACTACGAATACAGACAAACCTAACCGTGCCAGACCGATCGGTGTCAATTGAAGGTCAAACCACTTCAAATAAGACTAATTAGACTGGATAAGGATCAGAACAAGTTTGGTGGCAGCCATCATTGGCGTTGGCGGCAGAGCCATACCTTCATGGCGGTGTCACCAGTGGCATAGGCAGCACTTGGCAGTGCCACCACCAAGCCCTCCTCTGCTGCCACCGAGGCTTCCCTCTGTTGCCAATTGCCTTACCTGTTATTACCAAGGTTCAACTTAGGTGCCATCAAACTCAGAACATGAATCCCACATCGGTTTTCAGTCTGATTTTTCCTCGGACATTTTCCTTTAAATTAAAGCCTCAAATCACTTCTCAAAGCACACTAGAACAACTAAGTAGAGTTTTTCTTAGTTGGCTCTCTCTTCTCCCCTTATATTCAGCTTTCTTTATCATAAGCGGTTCAATTCTCTTTGATTTTGAACCAATTTTTCTAACTCACTTTGAGTGGGAGGAATAGAAGACTTAGAACGATCTCTCTTTGAGTCAATCTAGAAGCATCGCCTTTATGTTAATTTGACTAATCAATTCAACTTGGTAATTAAAAATTGACAATAATCAAACCTTTGTACTAATTTTGTTACCAAACCAAAGTGGATCTCTGATCCAAATGAACCCTAAGAAGGAGTCCACCACTCTGATCCAGACGAACCCTAAGAAGGCATCCCCAACTCTAATCCAGCGAACCTTAAGAAGGCGTTCCCACTCTAATCTGGACGAACCCTAATAAGGTGTCCCTCACTCCGATCCGGACGAACTCTAAGAAGGGATCCCCCGCAAAGCAAGGTATTATGTTCCTACCTCAAAATTAATTAGTGAAACATCAATTAAAAAAACCAAAACATGATAAAATCAAACTCTTTTTCAAATCAAACTTAACCTCCTTTGCAAGAAGGAATAACTGCATGGGTTTTAATTCCTATTCAATGGGATATGCAGGTGTAACACCTCAGCTTAAACCTAACCTAAACCATTAAAGGGGAACTTAGGGGAAAATTTTTTCTTTTTTTTGAATGTATTAATGCTATGTGTTTATGTATGAAATTGATAGTTATGCATGTTATATGAGTTGATTTTAGGCATAGAAGTGGTTTAAAGGCTGTTAGGATAAAATCGGGTGATTTTTAGTTTTTGATGAACTGGGGGCAAAATGGTCATTTCACACCCCTTCGAGTTTTTATAGAATTAACACTATATTTGAAGGTAGAAAAGAATTTAAGGACATGAAAATAATATTATTAAGTTTATTTGAATAATTTTTGGAGAATTATACCCGGTTGAAAATAGTTCCCAGCAAGCTGCTCAATTGAGATGCTTAAGGTGCTTCTTTTGAACTAAGGCTATTTTGGTCTTTTCCTTTGTAATATGGAGTTATATAGTGTATGCAACCTTATGGTATCATTTTAGGCTTGATTAAATCTAACCATTGGATGAAAAGATGAAGAAATGGATGGTTGGATGGCTAGGTTTCACCAAAGTACCATAAACCTAAAGCATAGGATTATTCCATTGATTTTTACTTAGATTTTTCCCACCCCTTCATTTTTGTTCTTCATCTTCATCATTCACCAACCAAATTTTCTCTCTCCTCCATTAGTGAATTTCGGCCAACCTTGAACCAAGCTTAAAATTATTATTTTCTTTCAATCTTTGATGGAAACATGTTAATTCTATCATCATAAACACAAATATAACCATAGAATCAAAGGAAAAACTAGAAAAAGTCACAAATTAATCAACTTTTGGTAAGTTGTTGGTTTTGGAATTCTTTTGATTCAATTGTGTTCTTAAGATGTTATTTGATGATTATTAGTGATCAAAACATGTTTTGAATGGTTAGAATTTCAAAACTTGGATTGAAACCCTAATAGGAAGAACTTTGAATCAAAGTGTTGTTTTGATAGATTATTTGCTTCAAATGATGTTTATTTGATGTGTATAACATGAATTAGTGGTTGAATGATTGAAACAAATTCATTTGAATGAAATTTCAAAGTGGCCGAATTCAATGATGAAGAAATGGTGATTTGATTTTGGTGTTTAATAGGTTTAAAAGGCTTGAATGATGTATAATTGATGTGTTTA
>CANXYC010379225.1:0-10509 GCA_948193065.1 Aleurites moluccanus
GATATATTTAATTAAAAAAATAAATTATTTTTTATATATATATATATATATATATATATATATATATATATATATATATATATATATATATATATATATATATTAAATAATTATTTTTAAATAATAAATAAAAAATAAACATGGATATAAAAAACATATTAACCTAGCGGAATGAGTAACGAGAAAATCAACCTCATAACCGCCGGACCACTTTTGTAATAGCTAGTGGACACGCTCATACATGTAATACAACTCACGCATCCAATCCCAATCCAACTACCTTTTCGTCAGGTGGTGAGGTAATTAAGGTCTGATTTTCCTGTCAACGTGTGGGTTCCACTTTATCTTTCCAAGTATAAAATTATCTGCTAACCAAACCGACACTCATGCATACGCAGACACGTCTATTGAGATAAAATTTAATGGTATTTATATTTGATTCGGCAATAAATTTAGATTACAAAAATGAATTAGTAGTTAATATAAATTAATTATGTTTATCAATGAATTTTGATTTAATGTAATATTATCTTTCACAACTGTAGATTGCGAGTTGATATTTCAGTAAAAATTAAACTTATCTGAAAGAAAGTGTACATTATATTTAAACAAAATTTGTAAGAATGATAGAAATTAACTAAGCAAAATTTGTAAGAATGACAGCTGAGATTCTTTCTTGGAAAAAGACTGAAAGAATCATAAAATGGAAAATAGAAAAAAAAAATTATACAATTAATTGCTTATTATAATTACTATTATTAATTCCCAATAGTAGTAGCAGTACCAGCAGAATCTGATGAATCCCCGTTGAAATCCATCATCATCATCCATTCATGAATTTCATCAGCTCCAATGTTTTCCCAGAATTCACTTTCCTTTCCCATTTCCATTTCTGCTTCAAATTCTTTTCTTTTCCCATTATTGTCTTGCTGTTGTTGTTGCTGCTCTTGAGGAGCACTTTGCTCTTCTAAATTATTGGTACTATTACTAACAGTACTATCTGGAAATGGAAAATTCAATTTCGCTCTCGGCCCTCGAAATTCTATCGCCGCCTTATCATACGCTCTAGCCGCTTCCTCCGCCGTATTAAAAGTCCCTAGCCACACCCTTGTCGCCCGCCGTGGATCCCTTATCTCCGCTGCCCATTTGCCCCAAGGCCTCTGCCTCACTCCTCTGTAATTTTTCTTTACTCTTTTTCGTGTCCCTTTCTTTTCCTCTTGATTTGGCGGGAAAAAATTGCATCCTAAACATCCCTTGATTTTGCACACGTTACACGTGTCAATATCTGACGGTGGCGGAATTGAATTATAAAAACTACCCATACTGGCAGCGGCGGCGGAGGCGGCAGAGGCAGCAGAACTACTATTGTCGAATTCCGATGTAGAAGGGAACTGATTAAAATGAAACAACTCCTGTGAGAAATCTGCCGCTGTTGCAGAGCTGCTTGTAGCGCCGGAGACAACATTTTTCAAAGCAGAGACCATAATGGCGAGTTCTTGATCTCGTGTAAGACGCTGGAGAGGAATTGTCGGCGGTGAAAAATCGTTCGCCGGAGGTCCTGTGAGTTTGGGTTGCTTTGCTGACTTACGCATGCTTTGACCAGAGAATGTTATTTAGATGTTCGAAAATGTTTTCTGATGTCTGAAGGAGAGAGATGCAGATGGATTTACTTTGGTCATGGTGCTGGGCTTATATACGAGTAAAGGATTAAGTAGACGTGGATTGCCAGCTGGTCACGCATTTTGTACACGGGTTTGAAAGAGGGTTTTAATGCTCACGTGAGGATTTTGTGGGACCCGAAACAAAGCTACGGCTTGCAGTTGTGACGTGGCTAATTTTGTCATAGTGATGGGTAAAATTACAAAAACCATCCCAAGATTTTTAAGAAAATGCACTTGCATGCCTTTTTCTTTTAAATTGAATTAACCAGTATTTTAATTTCAGAAATATATATATATATAATATATGTGTATGTATATATTTTTTTTAATGTTTTTATCATATCTTAGTCTATCACACCTAAGAAAAATGATTTTTTAATTTCTTATTTTTTAATTTTTGGATATTAAGAAATTATTTCAGTTGAATATCTTAATTTTATAAAATATTATTCGTAATTAAATTTCAATAATTAAAGTATATTAAATTTTTAAAAAATATGATTTATATAAATAGATATATATTTAAAATGATTATAAATTTAAATATATGTCTCTAATAAAAATTAATATAATAATATTTATTTCAAACAATGATATATTCAAATATTTATGTATTTGAATTGTTTTATGATCTATTTAAATAATTTATCAATTAAAATTATTGAGTATTTTATTATCATGTTTATTTTTTATGATTTTACATTTGAAATTTAACTCTAAATTTATAACAATTTTAAATTATTATTTATCTAAATAAACTCTATAATATAATTGAATTAAATAAAAATAATTTATATGTGATTTGGTTAAAATAAGAATAATTTTTTTAACGTAATAATCTTAAACAATATCATTTAATTAATGTTCAATCAGTAGGGACATAAGTGTGCATTGTAATTTGGCGACGCGGGCTTTTGGATGGAAAAAAAAAAAAGAGAAAGCACAATGGTTTGAGCAATAAATAAAAATGGAACCCACAAACTCCACTCTCAACTGTTGTGGCAGTTGGAAGTTTCTTCACTGAACTAAAGCACTATCTTTATAAGATTTTTTATTTTTTATTTTTATGTTTCAATAACATTGTTATATTTCTGCTTGCAATTTTATTTTTTACTAAATTTCTTTTATATTTATTCCTACTCTTTGAAATGTATTTAACATTTTTTAAAAAATAATTTTAAGTGTATTTATTGTATTATGAATAACCCCTTCATAAAACATAAAAATAAAAATATATATATAAATATCAAACATTTATAGAGACTGTATTAAAGCCATAAATCCATACTCTTAATGCATATAGAGATATAAAGTGTCAATTAAGATGCTGTTAATCTATATATATATTAAAATAAAAATTTTTAAATATAAATATATATAGGAGATAGAATAGTTATAATATTATTAATTGCACGTTTAAAAGAATATTATTTGAAAGAATTTTAATTAATTTATATAAATATGCATATGAATGTAAATTATATCATTAATATCAAAGAAAATTAAATTAAAAATAATAAAAAAATATACCATATGTTTTTAACGAATAAATTAATAAAGATTGATATTGTAAAATAAATATAAATATGAAAAAAATAATAATATAATAATCACATATTTTGTAGTGAAATTATTTATTAAAATATAATTACAAATAAAGTCAATGTGAATATATATAAATCATAAAGTTCTCTTTTTTTTTCACATGCATTTTTCTTTTATAAAATTAAATATTAAATAAAAATTCAAAATTTTAATCCTCTGTTTTTATTATTTATTAAAAGAGAGAAGGGGACAAGGGGACCCCTCGTTTGGCTTTTTAGTTTCATTTTTAATAGTACTTTTTATATTTGTTTTGTTCCGAAATGGATAAGTTTCCTAAATATTTTAGTGTTTTTTTTTTTTAATTTCTTCTATTACTAATTTACTACTAATTTATGATAAACTTTCAAAGAGTTGAAATTTTTTTTACTTTATAAAGTCAATTTCATTTAATTATTCTTTTTTCTTAAATTTTGAAAAGGTTTTGAGCAATGAATTCAGTTTCCTTTATATTTAAAAAATATATATTTTCTTTTATATTTTTATTTAAGCATATTCCGTCCAATTATTTTCCTTTATATTTTAATATTTTTTATTTATTTAAATATATTTTATTTATTAGACCGATTCATTTATGATTCGACTTAATATGATTTATTCATAATTGATAATTTAATTATTAAAGGTCCAATATTATATTTTTATTGTTATTCTGCATCATATTCTATATATATATATATATATATATATATATATATATATATATATATATATTCATTTCTTTTTAAGCAATCACAAATAAATCATTTCAATTATTAATTATTAAAATTATTTACATTTCAATTATTAATTAATAAAATTATTTAATAATTTATTATTTATAAAAAATAAAAATTAGGTTATAACTTAAATGGGTGGGGAAATATAAAATTAAAAAGAACAAATAAATAAACTTATCAGTTTGGTTTGATTAAGCAAAGAAATTTGGATTGTTAGCATGAAGTGTTGAAAGCTCATTACTAACGGGTCAATTTTTATAATATTCTAGAAGAGATATTAACACGGTTGTTTGAATAGTATTGAAGTATTCGCCTTAAATGAGACAGCTGGTTTCGTACACCGTACACTTGTGAACTTTCTGACAGAACATAATCTATTGTAATGTGATTGACAACTTTCTCAAAACCGGAAAAAGTCAATACTCGTCGTCTTCAAAATGGTACCCTTGTGATACGGCTTAAAGACATAGCTACTGGTTAACCCTTCAGTTTTTCAAAAGAAATGTTTAATTTAGAGCGTGGTTAAATATATTTTTAAAATTTTAAATAAATTTTGAAAATTTTAAATATATATTTTTTTAATAAAATAATTATAATGCTATAAAATTATTTTTTTTTTTAGAAAAAATTATCAACATTAATTATATATTAAAAATATTCTCACTTTCATCATTATATAAAAATATATTATTTCTTTTTTACTTAAAATTATAATAAATAATTAATAAAATTCTTATAAAATATATTTTATTTTAATACGTTAAAACTTTTTAAAAATTCTCATTTAATTTAGCATAAATTATATAAATGGACATTTGATCTCCAAAAGTTTTTAAAATTTATTATTTAGTTATAAAATTATAAAAATTATTATTCCCATATATATTTTTATTAAATAAAAAATTTTAAATTAATTATTAATTTAATTAATTATATTTTCTTATTCACTTATTAATACTTTAATTATTTTTAAAATAATTATAATATATTTTTAAAATAATTTTTATTAAATAAAATTTCATTTAAACAATTTTTACTAAATTGAAAATGAATTATTTTTCAACTTTTAATATGTTAAAACATACTTAAAATTTATTAACTATTTAATTATAATTTTTAAATTATAAATAAATATTTTATAAATTTTTAAAGAATTCAAATATATTTATAAATAAAATAAAATAAAAGAGAAAGAAACGACAAAAAGAAAAGTGTATTGGAGAAAGGATTGGATTGATAGATTTTTATAATTTCAGAATTATATTTATACTTATAAAAATTTAAAAAAGTGTCAATATGATATTTATATATAATTCAGAATATATTTGCAGCTTATTTCTTAAAAATTGTGAATATTAATTATTAAATATAAAAATATTCTCTCTCCCTTATATATATAAGAAATTAATTATTATTTTAAAAAATAATATTTCAAATTCAAGAACTATTGATGCTAATAATTTTTAATAGAGTTTTTTTATTTTATTTTTTTGTCTCTTTTTTAATTTGTGTTATAGATTTATTATTTGAATTTGGTTTATATATTTATAGATTTTTTTTTATGTGATAATAATTTATAGAAAATTTAAAAATATGATATTTAAAAATAATATTCAGAATTTAAAATTAATATCAATAAAATAAAATTTTCAAACAATTTTTTTGATTTACCAAATTATTTTATATGACTACATATTTAAGATAAGTTTTTTTTTTTTTTTAAAAAAGAAAGATAAAAGCTATATATTTAAAACAATTAACATACATTAAAATTATATCATTATCTTTAAACAATATCATTCGATAATAAATTTAATCCAAAGAAACTGTGCATGAATTTTAAAATTTCGAAGAGACTATACTATCTAATTTATATAATAAATTCTTCAATTAAAATTAAGATAATTAATAATTACTGCAACTAAATTATTATGTTTAATTTGCATTTTAAAAACCCCAAAATTTTCAATAATATATTGAATAATCATTAAGACCCGCATAAATTAAGTAATCTGTAATAATTTATATATAAATGACAAAAATAATGGATTTTTTATTTTATTGATATTAATTTTTAATTAAAAATTCTATTTTTTACCAGATTTTTTTTTTATTTTTCATTATAAATTATTACCAAATAAAAAAATTTCTTTATAAATATTTAACATTAAATTCAAATAATACATCTATATAAACAAATTAAAAAAAAGAGAAACATATAACCAAAAAAAAAAAATCCCTCTATTGATTTTTTATTTTATTTTATTGGCATCAATTTTTTCTATTTGTACTATTTTTATTTTTTTAATTTGGTATGTTATACATATATAGAAAGTTTTTTATTTTATTTTTTTATATATAAAATTTTTCTATAATCGATAATAAAAATTAGAGAGAGTATTTTTCAATATGTAATTAATATTTATAATTTTTAAAAAAGAAAATATTTTATGGGTATTATAGTCATTTGCTAGGGCGGCCAAGCATAATGTCGGGTGACTTTGCATACCTCAGATGCAGAGTTGGACGGCCTTGCAAAGGGTCATCCGGCCTTGACCCGTACAGGTCCAATAGCTTGCAGCAATCAAATTCGTCGGCCTTTTGCTCGTCTGTTTTCATGTCGGACTTTTAAATATGATCCGGAACTTTCTAAAATCGTTTTAACAGTATTTAAACTCTTTTTATTGAAATATCAACTTAAATCAGCCTCAGGCCGATACGGGTTCACTGGTTTGTCACAATTGGGTCTCGTGGTCTCCCGTAGTATCGATTTACGTCTGGACCTCCGAACATGGCCCAAAACAATCCAAAATCATTTCAAATAATATTATTGACTCTTTTTTTTTTTTATCAAGAATATAAATCAGAATCATCAATTTCCAAACGAACCTAGCAATTTCCTCGATCCAAAAAAGTAAAAGCAATCTTTTGACAAGCAACATTTTCCTGCAATCTCGGCTTTTGAAGCCTCATCATCAGGTTTCGGCTCAGGGTCAAGGTGTATCAAAAATCTATTCTAACAGTTTACCTCTGCTTTAGTAGGGTTTGTGAAGCATGTGTGCTAGTGGACACAGTTTAACAAAGCATGCTAAAGTTTATACAATCATTCAAGGTTAGGATGTGCAAACCTGAACCTTACCATTTCGGCTCATTTTTGTCACATCGAAATTTTCTTTCTAGTCAAATGCAAAATAGCCCTTGTTCGGAGGAGTTTTCTAATGAGATGACAATCTTTATTAGGGTGGCCATCGACTGCATCGGTAATCTATTTCCAGACGATACTTATACTTTTTCCTCAGAGAAGTCTTCTAATGGGATAACAATCCTCATTAGGATATCCGTCAAATGCATCGAGAATCTATTTTCGGACGATGCAAATACTTCTTTCTCAAAGAAGCCTTCTAATGGGATAACAATCCTTATTAGGATATCCAATGAATGTCTCAGGAATCTATTTATGGATGATGCAAATTTTTCTTATTTTGGAAAGTCATCAAAATATTGAGGAATATCTGTCCAAGTAATGTAAACATAATTCTTTCATTGAAACATTGAGGAATTTCCATCTAAGCAAGGTAATTCTAACACTGAATGCATTGGGGAACTTATTTTCCAGGCAATGTGATGGAGATCAACAAGATTTGGTGTTTTCTATATTTGTATTTCTATATTTTTGGTATTTTTATTTTCCTTAATTACTTTTAATAGGAAACTTAGTTTTAGGTGTTATTTAAGGTATTATATTAGTTTCGATTTGTTTCTCTATTTAAGTTAGTTTTGATTTATTTCCTTATTTATATAAATCTGGTGATTTATTTCCTTTTGGAAATAAATTACCATATTATATTTTAGGATTTTCTGAAAGTTATTTCTTATATATAGTTATGTAAATCTTTTTAGGGTTGAGGAAGCTTGGATTTGAATTAAAAATAACCTTTTTGTTTGAAAGTTATTTCTTTCAATTTTCGGTATTCTTTTGAATCAACGAATTTTAATGCCTATTTCCTGGTATTTCTAAAATCAACAGGTTATAGAAGATTATTTTTCGGTATTCGTGCGCAAATCAACGGATTATAATAGAATTCCGTTTTACTATTGTTATTCCGCTGCGTCAGTTGGTATCAGAGCTTACGCTCGTCCCTTGAAAAGTCATGCCATCAAGGAGAGGATGCCAGGTTGTACCAGTAGAGGAGGTTTATAATCGTGATACAACAGTTCAGATGGAGCAACATATCATGAACCATATGGAGGAACGTATGATATAAGTGATGGATCAGTTAACCCATTGAGTAAATGTGTTTTTAAGAGATCAAATATTTAATCTTCATGCCTCAGAAATAATATCAAATGTCAATTGGGATTTACCTTCAGTATTTGATGATTATCCTGATGAAGAAATATTATTATCTACAATGATAGTTTCATCATCTATTGAGAATCATAATAATATCGGGGAATCGCAACAGATCATAACACAGTTTCACAAGAAAGAAGAATATTATTATGAAGATCCATTCTTCATTAATCTTTTTACTGCATCTGATTCTCAATTCATCAAAAAAAAATTTAATTGAAACTTATATCCAAAATTATTGGACAAATTAGATGGGAATTATAAGGAAAATTGAAAAGTTTCACATTCTTTATGAGTATTTTATGACCATGCATTTTCAATATAGAATTCTTTTACCTAAGGATTCTTTTGAAGATAATGTTGCTGTAAATTCGAGGATGAATTTTCTCTACCCAAGAGAGAATGATGGAGATCAACAAGATTTGGTGTTTTCTATTTTTGTATTTCTATATTTTTAGTATTTTTATTTTCCTTAATTACTTTTAATAGGAAACTTAGTTTTAGGCATTATTGAAGGTATTATATTAGTTTCGATTTGTTTCTCTATTTAAGTTAGTTTTGATTTATTTCCTTATTTATGTAAATCTGGTGATTTGTTTCCTTTTGAAAATAATTTACCATATTATATTTTAGGATTTTCTGAAAATTATTTCCTATATATAGTTATGTAAACCTTAGGGTTGAGGGAGCTTGGATTTGAATTAAAAATAACATTTCTGTTTGAAAGTTATTTCTTTCAATTTTCGGTATTCTTTTGAATCAATGAATTTTGATGCCTATTTTCTGGTATTTCTAAAATTAACAGGTTATAGAAGATTATTTTTCAGTATTCATGCGTGAATCAACGGATTATAATAGAATTGTTATTATAATATTCCGTTTTACCATTGTTATTCCGCTGCGTCACAATGCAAAAGTTTTCTCCCTTTGAGAAGTTTTTCTTTCTATCTTTTTTAAATTTTCATCCAATCATTCTTTTTGCTTTTGGGTCCTCACCCTTCTTTCTTATGCTTTGAGGTTCTCACCTCTCTTTCTCTTATTTTTAGGCCCTTGCCTTTCCTTCTTTTGCTTAAAGGTCATCGCTTTTATTATGTCTTAATGACTTCTTCTAATAATCTTGCTTGAGTACTTAAGTAGTATTTAAGGAATCTTCCAATGCACTTTTGCCTTCATCTAAGATTCTCCTTCTCCTTTTCCTTATTTCAAGGCTTTCATTCAATGCCCCCACTTTTAAGACAAGTGAAAGTTATTACTATTCTTTTCTCATTTTCAAGAAGTGGTGCTACTTTCAAAACTTCTTTTTCAACTTTCAAAATTTTTCTACTTTCGAGATAGTAAATATTCACTTTATGACATCTTTTTCTTTCTTCCAAGAAAAATATTCTACCTTCACGTCATCTTTTGTCTTCTTTCAAATTTTCCCATTTTCAAGACAATGGGTTTCCATTTTTCAAGAAAACTTTTCTCTATTCCAAAAAACTATTTCATTTTCCCATCATCTTTATCATTTTCCAAAATCTCCCATTTCAAAACAATGGATCTACATCTTTTCAAGATAAATTTTATTTTCCTTATCTTCTTCAAATTTCAATTTTCTCACTCTTGATTTCCTCTATAAATATATCACATCCCACTTTTGGGACATGAAAGTCCTAGAGCATGAGTAAATCTAAGGTCACTAGATACCCGTAGAACCCTTAAACATGTCAATCATTAGTCATTCATACTTAAATCCATTTAATAATATTCAAACTCCATTTAACAATTATTAGTCTTATAGAAATTTTGACAAAGTGTAATATCCTTCGTGAGACCCTAACCCTAGAACCTTGAACCCTAGCGAGAAACCTAAACCCTAGTGCCTTAAACCTAGGGGGACTTAGGGGTGGTTGCATGAGTTGGTTTCCTTATGTGTTTCATGAATTAATTGATGTGTTCAAGTGCCATTGATTGCCTTATATGTTATATGATTGACTTGATGAAATTATATGTGATTGATAAATATTGTGCTATATGTTTTAAAGTATGTGTACCATGTGTAAATTATTGTGAATTAATTATTTGGGAATTGTATTGGGGGTAAATAAAATAGAATAAGTTAATTAGGTTAGGAAAATAAATTATAAGACTTGATTGTACAAAAAGTGAAGGTGAGGGAGCTATTTGAGACTTT
>CANXYC010379356.1:0-14693 GCA_948193065.1 Aleurites moluccanus
ACAGAGCACGCTCGCCGCAAGACTGTTACTGCCATGGATGTTGTTTATGCCTTGAAAAGACAGGGAAGGACTCTCTATGGTTTTGGTGGTTAGAGAAATTTAGAATTAGGGTTAGGGTTTTAATGATTTTGTTTGTATTAGCTGAAAATGTTTTCATAAAGTATGTAAGTGGAAGTCTTTTGGAGAGTTTCGTAATGCTTTTGTAATTTAATTATTTTTATGCAAACATATAGTTCAATTCAGTGGTGGATCCATTAAGAAAAATGAAATGGGGCGAAGTAAGCAGTTCTCCCCTTTAATATCCAGTCTAAGAGATTTTGAAGTAATAGGGTCATTCACATTCCATTTGTTGAAGAATGTATCCAATTTTTTTTTTTTTTTTTTTTTTTCTTAATTTAATCATAATTTATTATTATTTTTTTTTTGTAATAAGTATTATTATTAATATATTTTATTTTAAATAAAATATAATTAAAAAATAATTATATTAGATAAATATAAGTAAATTAATAAAAAAATGAATTAAATGAAAAAAAATATATATATATGCTGAAAAATATTTTTATCAATCATAGTGAAAAATTACATGACTGAGCTTATTTTTAAAGTGAGATCTTTTTTATTATGAACCTTATTATGAAGATTGGGATGAAGTGGATATGAAAGACTTAGAGAGATTAATGAGAGATAAAGACATGAAGAATTTATATATGGATTAACTGAAAGCAAATGGTGAACCTTGATATAGGTTCTTATCATAATATTGTATATTATTGTGGCAATATAAAAAATAAAGTGAAATAATAATTCAAAACTTATTTATATATGAAGAGAGTTTACATTTAGAAGGGGATGATCACTTGAGCATTCTTAAACTACGAATGAAGTATAATACACAAATCTTTTTAGAGTAAGAATTTCCTAATGATATAAATAATATATAGATACTATTCTTTGTGAGAAACTCCTAATGATATAAACAGTATATAGATATTATTTTTTATATATTTTGTATGCATAAATAAAATTACAATTAAATATTCTAATATATAAAGTGTATGTTTTATTATTTTTTTAAAAAATAAATTTAAGTAAAGATTACAATCCGATTTAGAAACGAAAAAGATATTTATTGAATTAGATTTAAGGAAAGTATAATGTAGCTGAAAGCTCATAATATCAAAAACTGCCGCCGATTAAATTAACTTTAAAGACTCTTTACTTAAATAATTTCTTTTAAGAGTTATAGGCTATTGCAATCTATAAATAATAATAATAATAATTAGTTTAATAATTTATATATGGAACTGGATAATTCCGCAAATATATAAAGATAAAATTGAAAAATTATAAAAAAATTGTGGTTAAAAATATAAATAAGAAAAGTTTAAGACTAAATAGAACTTCAGTGAAATTAAAAAAAATTTGAAAATTTTTAAATAATGTTTTTAAGTCAGACGACCATAATATGCATTAATGGATAATTCGAGAACCATTGCTAAAACTTAACCGCCTATATCCTTTGATAAATTCAGCAAACAGACAAAGAGCAAAGCAATTCACCTATCACTCGAATGCAATCCACCGCTAATTGATATGCTATCTTAATTAATCTCATTTAACAAATTTGAAGAATCATATGCTCCCGCTATGGAAGTTGAATCAATCTATATGTTTAGCATTGCCACCAAAAATCTAGTGTAAAATGTTAGTTGATGGAAACATTGCTATAATCACCAACTCTTCTTCAAATCCTTACATGCAATTCAGAGCTGCATGCATATGCCAAGAAAAAAAAAAAGAGAGAGCAAAACAGTCATCTAAAAACTGAAAATTTTATTTCATCTAATGGTATTTAGAAGTAGCTTCATATTCTTTGCATCATTTGGAACTCATTTTTTACACAAGCTATGATAGATAAGAATCAAGAAAATATGAACAAGCCATTTCGAGGCCACTAACCTCGTATTTTGTCAAGTACAAGCAACAGAGACAAGGTGAGGGACTTTTCCATCAGCAAAGGGCAAACTTACATACTCCCTAGCAAACTCCTCAGCAATCTCCCAAGCAAGTTCTCCATGAATAGCCTTGCAATACATATATAGAACAGTATTGGCAGCGACATTGTAAAGGAGCAATAGCATAAGGAGAGTTGAAGATACCACAATTTGTACAAAAAGTGCACAACTTTTCCATCCATCGCTAGTACCAATACCCAGTGTAAATCCGGACACAGAACTAATGAATAACAAAATACCCACCAAAAACCCGAAAAACAACATTATAGCAAAAGCCAGTCCTCTCATTCCCCTTATCAGAAAACAACTCCGCTTCAATGGCTCAAGCCCCCATCTCGATTCAATAACCACAATAACACCTGCTAGAACCCAATTAAGTTGCAAATATACTGAAACCAATAACAGAACTATCGAAACAACTACAGAAAACCCGATAAAATAAGGGGAAGAGAAGTGAACTTGAAAACCCGCAAGCTCAATCCCCTTAATTATGGTAATTAAGGAAAATCCAGAAACAAGAAATATCGCAGACACAACGATTTCAACAAAAATAGCTGTGATTATGAGATAAAGGAAAGAAGCGAAAGCCGATTTGATAGCTGATACAAGCTTAACGGGTCTACCATAGAAGCCTTGAAGAACGCTATAGGTGATAGAACCAACAGCAAGGAGAGCAAAAACGAAGACAAAGAGGAAGAAAGAGAGTGAGAGAACAAAGGTTTTGATAGTGAGAAAATTAGATGGGTCTTGATTGAGGTAGAGAACAGAGCTAGAGAGCCGGATTTTGGAGTTATTGGTAGAAGATTGAGCGAGGAGGGTTTGAAGGGTTGGGTAGACAGTGAGAGAGAAAGAAAGAGGGAGGAGAAAGAATACAGAGAGAGCAAGAAAATGGCGAGAGTGAGCGTTGATGATGCGTTTTGATTCGGTTAAGATTGTGCAGAGATCGAGAGGAGCAGGTACTGCAGCTGCTACAGCCGCCGCCGCCGCCGCCATCGATGAATTGGGTGAGACAGGTGATCGATTGTGGAGGCTGAGGAGAAGGCAAGAGAGGGGGCGATTGAATTGAAACGGAAAAGCGAAGGAGGAAGGAGAAGGATTATTGGAGGATAACGACTTTGACAGTCTTCAGAGAAATCTATTGGAAGTGAATTTCATGTTTCTGAACTTCTGTGAGCCAACCCCCTTTTTTTTTATTTTTTGTCAAATCTAAACCAATTCATATAATAATTTTTGGTAGGATAAAAAAAAATTAAATTAATTTTTATTCTAATAAATATATTAAAATATAAAAAAGAAACATTTTTCAAAAAATTAAAATTGTTTATCAAAATATTTCAAATTTAAATATTAATTAAAAAAATGTAAATATTTGTTTAGGTGAATTGAATTTATAGAAAAAAGATTTTTTGCATGATTCATCATTTGAATTTTCCAAACCACATCAAAATGATTAAGTATAAAAAGATTTAGTTAAAATGGAATAAGTAAAAAGGTTTAGAATTTTTTTTTTATCATTAAGCTACACACAAGTAAATTTTGTAATAATTTTTAACATCAACAATTAAATAATGCAAGTAACAAATATTTTCTCAAATCTTATAAATTATAATTCAAAATATGAGGTTGTATTGTAAGAAATATGAATTTAATATAACTTATAAAAATTGACATATATATAATCACTAGATAATATTACGCGTGCGCTATCGCAGATTTATTATTAATATATAAAATTACATAAATTTAATATATCATATGCAGAGTATTTTTAAAAAAATTTAAAAATTACACATCGACTAAAAATATATTATATAATTTATAACATAAAATTATAACGTAGGCATCATTCTTTGTGAACAGGTGGTGATGATAATAAAAAATTCATATAAAAATATCAAACCCATTAGCTTTGTCACCGAAATGAAGGAATATAAATTCCCATTTTAAGCCAAGCAGCTAAATTGACAAAAAATATTGTAAGAAAATAAAAAAAAAAAAAGAAGAGAAAAATACAGTAAGAGAAACTATTTAATTAACAAACAAATATATTTATATAAAAGTGTAACTAAATTTAATCACAAAGGTAAAGCTCTAAGAAAACACAAATGAAAATAAAAATAAAAATTAAAGTCCTGTTATATTAAAGATAAAATATTAATACTTGGTTGGTTTGAGTGTTAGATATTCTGACCGATTAAACAATAGTTTTGAGTTCGAGTCCCGTCCAATATAGTGACTGAATAACTGATAGTTTTTTTTTTTTAAAAAAAAAAGATAAAACAAATAATAAAATCAATAATAAAAAAAAAAAAATCAACCCAAAGCCAAAAATATATAACTAATAGCAAACAAACCAAATCAAATCAAATTCAAACCAAAGCTTTTCTACTGATGGGTTAGAATTTTTGTAGATGCAATCCAACATAATAACCTAATAAAAAAAAATTCTTACTTGTGAAATTCAAAAACCGTCACAACATCTAAATTGAAACAGAGAAAAATGACTAAAAATAGAAAGAAATATGTCAACCTTAAAGGAGTTTTTCAACATGGCAATGGCTGAGTTTGAGAGAATATAAATAAAGCCAAAAATAACTTCTAACACAATTATTATAGTCATGCAAAACCATATATAAAAATTTAGAATACTAAAACTACAAACCTGCACTTGAATAATTGTAGAGAACAACTAAAAGTTTATTTTTCAGCTGACTTTTTCTTAACTTCAGTGGATTTTTCCACAACTTAAGCCTCTAAATCAAGACCTGTGGAAAATATTAAAAATGACTAAAATAGTCAGGTACAAAATTGTATACATACCAAGATCGCATAAATTAAACAAATTAAAAAATTAATTAATTTTAAGTATATGTATGTAGATAGTTGATCCCCTCAAAGATGGAATTGAAAAAGAGAGAAACAAAAGGGTTGTGAGTTGCTGAATCATTTTTTAAAATATGAAACTAAAAGATGTGTAGAACTGAGATGAGTAAGGGCATATATTAACTATGGCAGAGTAGTGTAAATTAAAACTTAGGAATGTGTCTCTCTAATTTGGTCCCTTTAATAGAGCTAAAACAATTATCTGTAGATTACCAACTGTCATGTGGCTTTGGTGAAAGAGGCAAGGGCACTGAGTACCCTAGTTTTGGTAATGAAAGAAGCATTTTAGTCCTAAATAATTACTTTGACTCTTCTATTCTAGCCATTCCACCAATTCAAGTAGATATAATATTAACTCAAAAATTATAGAGGTAGAAAATTTTTTATTATATTCAAGAGAGTTCATTATTTATTTATTTGTTTTGATAAAAAAAAATTCACCCTAGAAGTACCCAAACAACAAATCAATTTGTAATAAGTAAGACTGAAATTAGAAGATAAAAAAGCTGGAATTTAGAAGATAAAAAAAGCACAACCATGTTAATTAGTCAACTAATCTTGCTTTGCAACCAAAAACATTATATCATAATAGAAAATTCAAGAAAAAAAATCATGGAGGGAAAAAAAGTTGCAGTATTTACAAATAGGGAAAATATAGATACAAATTCAAATAGTAAGGAAAAAAAATGAGAATAATATATTTTTTTTGTTGATAATTGGGTACAATTTTTAGCTCCCCTACACAGAAAAAAAAATTCTCAAAATAATATAAATAAAAAAATTATTAAAAAATATGAAAATGAAGAAAATTTTACCTACGTGAGTTGTGATTGACGAATTGAATCAGTAAAACTCAATAGTACTATCATAGTTAATAATCCTGGTTACAACTTTAAATCTCTAAATAATATAAGAGCCCCATAGTCAAAAGACTTGACTAACAAAACTCATATCATAGACAACCAACTGACCACCACAGTCATAGGCTTCAACACAAAATACTTACTGAATGATCAACTCCTTTTCTAGAGAAGTATTTGATTTTCTTGCAGTATCAGATGGATTAGTAGGAAAACACTAATGTTACCACAAATTCAATATGGGTTAATTATAATTTTCCGTTTGTAAAATGATCTAATACATTAAATCCCCCCTAACTTTTTAAAAATACACTAACTCCCCTCTGACGGATGTCATAATATACTACTAGACCCTTCTATCAAATTTTGTCGTTTGTCAACTGTTAGTCAACCTTATAAGGGTAGTAAAAGATAAAAATGTCCTTACCCTTTAATTTTAATTAATTACATTCTATTTTTACTTAAATTTTTTTTTTCGGATTAAAAAATATATTTCATACTTTTGACGAATTTGAAAATAAAAATATTTTTTAAAAAATATTTTTTACTTTTTATTTTTAAATTTGTCAAAAATATGAAAATGAATTTTTTATTTGTATTAAAAAATATAAGAAGAAATAATTTAATTTCTACTTAAATTATTTTTTAAAATAAAAAATATTTTTTAAAAATATTTTTGTTCATTTTTTATTTTAAAATTTGTCAAAATTATGAAAATAAATTTTTTAACCTTAAAAAAAAATTTAAATAAAAATAGAATATAATTAATTAAAAATAAAAGGTAAAGACATTTTTATATTTTTACTATCTTTGTAGGGTTGACTAAGGATTGACTAATGACAAAATTGGACGGAATAGTCTAGTAATATATTATGACATTCATCAGGGGGAAGTTAGTATATTTTTAAAAGATCAAGAGGAACTTAGTGTATTGGGTCATTTTACATGGGGAAATTATAATTAACCCATTCAATATTAAATAATTTAGCCACGTGAAAATAGAATATGTTATTGTTTTAAATATAAATTATCCCAGGAGCAAAAGAATAAAAAATTAAATAATACTAGACGTTCAATATTAAACAAATGCAATATTATAATGTTAGGACTTGTGACTTGAAAACATAGCTAGATAGTATTAGGACTTCGATTATCAAGCAAGACTCTAACTTCTAAACAATAAAAATCAACTAAAAGTGTATACTTTATCTGGCTTTTTCCGAGAAGCAGTTATGGCAAATAAAGAAAATATTAATAGATCACATGAAAATGTAAAATGAAATACATCAGATACCAAACTTGAAAAAAAAAAGGAAAAAAAAAAAAAGAAATCCAAAAATAGATAACAAACCTTAGCAAATTAATTAATTGTAAACCCTAAATCAATCGAATCAACTAAATAATAATAGAAAGAGAACCATATGCATAAAAAGGAAGACAACAAAACACGAGATCTAAGCTCTTTTACACCTGCAAGTAATTACTACGCTCAGATTTTCTACTAATTAAAGAACCTACATGTGAATTGAGATAAGTTGCTTTGAGTTGACTCTATGCATAAGAATACCTCTCATAGCGTTTAAGAATCTTCTTCATGTTGTTTCAAAAGAAAATAATGAATAAAAGCCAATTACAAATTATTTCCAAGGAAATAAATTTACCTCTCTTTATCAGCGTAGCAATTCTTTTCTTTTGTCTGATCTCCTAGCCATGCATTCAATAAAGAATCAAAATTAAATAAATCTCATAATCTTCATTATCAATAGAAAAAAAAATGCAAATTAAATAAATCCCATAAAAGCTTCAAAACAACAAATAGGAAACATAAATAAAAAAAAAACATGAAAAATCCATTTATTTTAAAGTAAAAATATCCAAAAAATTAAAACCATATATCTTATATCAATAAGCTAGAAAAGCAAATAAATTTAAGAGAAAGTAAAATCGATAGGAAAAAATAAATTACTGAAAAAAAAAACAAAAAACATGCAAAACAACAAAAGAGATTCTTTTGAGATGAGAAATGGAAGAAAAAAAATGAAGAAGAAAGTAAAACCATGTGAGTAAATTACAAAAAAGAAAAAAAAAACATGAAAAACAAAAAAAAAAAAGGATTCTTTTGAGATGAGAAACGAAAGAAGAAAAAAATGAAGAAGAAAGCAAAACCATGTGTGGCCGTTGTTTTGTTTCTGTCTCTCTTACCAAGCTGCGGATTAGAGCAAAATGACGCATGTAGCCTAGGACGGCGTCGTTTTATTTCGGATTGAAGAAAAAATAATGCATTTAAGTAATTTTACAATCGGCCATCGTGAAATTATAACTTAAATGTAAACGGTGTAGTTTTTATAAGGTATTGGGTAAAAAAAAAAGGGCAAAATAGTAATTTACTATTCTTAAATCAATTTTAATTTAACTATTTATCATGTGTCCATATTTATATCTTATAATAGATATGATTATAATAAAAGTAATAATAACATCAATAATTTAATTTAATTTTTATACATTTTTATAATAAAATTTATTTTAAATTAAAAAAATATAGCAATATTCTAAGTGGATTAATCATTTACCATAGAGTTAAAAGGAGAAATTTTATTATATTCTCCAATAACGTAATAAACATTATTAATTGAGAAAATATTTAAATATCCCTCTAATTTATATCATAAATAATATATTCATTCTTTATGTTTTTAAAGATGCAAATATACATTTAATGTCACAAAATACGACATATTAACATCTATTATCCTCTAACTTATTTTGTGTTTCATCAATGTTTTTAGACTTTAATTTGTGCCACTAAAATTTTTGGACTTTTATTTCTTTTCACCCAAAGTCCTAATCAACCCCTTACTTTTATTATTTTTATTTTTTTCTTTAAAAGTCTTTTCTTTTTTTAAAAAAATCCAAAACACCCCTAATTTATCCCTTTACTCTGATACCACTCAAGGCGAGCCTTCTCTCTCTCTAATTAAATGTGAAATTATAGAGAGCTACTCAAATGGATCTTCAAGGTATTTTTTTGCTTTTTTTTTTTTTATTTCTTTCATTTTATTGTAATCGTTGTGATATCGAGAGCTAGTAACAAAACCCAAATAACCTTTATTCTTGAGGAAAAAGTCATCAAACTCATTCTATCTAAGAGTCAACTCTTCTAAATTCTAAACAATTTGTCTATAGAGCTATTTAAAGAGTCTAAGCGATCTATAATAGAATTTAATAATTCTATTACTGGATCCTTGCTTGCATCGTACTTAGGAGATGACAATTAGGATAAGAGTAATCTAAAAGATTACTAGTCATTCAATAAACGTACAAAAGCACCAAGCCTTTCTAGATAGTGAAAGTTATACAATTCAAGTTCTTAATTAAAAAGATTTTTAAGTTCAACTTTTTCTCTACTAGGCCTATCAAGTATTTCAAGCCTTTCTAATGCAATATTTATTTCTCTGATTCTTTGTTCGTACAAAGCAAAGAAAGGATTCTGCAGTCTAAGACTGACACTCAACTCTTCTCTTCTAGCTTGGATTAAAGCTAGACCGATTCTCCAATTTCTATTAGTAGAATAGTTAGAAGACATAAATGTTTAAATAAAAAAAAATATTTATAGATATATACCTTTGTAGATTGGGTCCACTAAGCTTCTGCAACTGCTTAAACTCTCCTTCAAAGCTTGTTATCAGTAATACCTGCAAAGAGGTGTAGAGGATATGACTTACTGCCCTTGCTTTCTCTTAATCAGGTCTTACTATAATACTCCTAGATATCAAACCGTTTTGAAGGATTAAAGGTATATAGAAGTAAAACTCAAATACATATAAAGACTTGAAAGAAATTCTTCTTATAGAAACTCTGTATTTTATTTCGCTCTCCTTCCTCAGTAAGTTGAGGAGATATATATACACTTTACAAAATAAAGCTGGTATCTATAATATTGTTAGCCAACTCAAAAGTAAAATAATTAAAGCAATTAGACACAATAATAAAGATGGATAGCTGGTAAGAATTTTTCATCTTTAACAGACAAAGCAAAGTGGACAGTTGGTGCCTCTGGTATCATTTTCTAGCTGTAAAAGCAAAATAATTGAATAATGAGCTTGACAACCAACTTTATTTTTAATAGATAAGATGTCCTTTTACAAATGCATTCTTTTCTTCAGCACCACACATTTTAAAGCATATTGGATGACAATGCTTTAATATCTGCAGTTATTTTAAAAAAGCAATTCCTCATTTTACACATTAAGGTTGACATCAATGATGATAATTTTGTCATTCCATCTGTGAGTTACTGACTGGGGCATCCATGTTTTCTCTCAGTTATGCATAGTCCCCAACCATCTCTTCTGCAATACATTGCTCTTTGAACTTAGCAACTTTCTTCTAGAACTTCATTGTTTCAGGCTGAAAATCCAGACTTGGATCTAAATCCACTAGTCTTAGAAACAACTTTTGTGCTTCTTATCTTCCCTTTACCATTTTTAATATTCTTATAATAGTAGTGTATTAGGACCAGATAGTAACGAAAATTTACCAGATAGTAACGAAAATTTACCATCTCCGAGAAGGGTATAATTATTTGCATAAACTACCTTCTTCAAGCTAACTTTAAAATTTTCAATCCTCACAACTTGGGTAATAATCTTTTTTTTCTGTATACATATTAAAATAAAAATTTAAGTTCTGATTATTAACGTTATGTAGTTCAACAAATTGCTAAGCCATATCAGGATTGAGATCCCATAATTGATAAGGACTTTCAATTATTCCATCCTCATCACAATTCATAATTGTGCTAATAATATAACTTGTAATTATTCTTGAATCTAAACTCAAGAACTCTATTAATTCTTGCACAATATCTGAAAGTGATTTACACAGATCATTATCATCTCTGTTGATTTTAATAATTTCTATAATTCCCGCATTTGTGTACTAAAGACTATTTTTTGCCATATTTGAAGGGATTCTCAGATATAGGCCTTCATTTCCCTGCCAATGTATGTATGGATGTAACATAGAGAATTCTTTAATTCTTTTGATCTTTCTGGTGTATGCTACTTCTAGTCTAATGTATGAACTCATTTCATAAAAAAGTTTTTCCCTCTCGATTATCAACTGAAGGAAATCTTTTTCATCTTTTATGTGAATTTCAAGCTGTCTATCTAAGTGAGCAATATATGAAACAACTTCATCTACAAAGTGTTTTAATTGCTGAAAGTTCCTTTCAGCTAAACCTCCTTGCAAACCTGCACATAACATAGATCCGTCATTTGAAAAACCATAATCATACTTTATGAAGTACCAGACATTTTCATCCTTATAAGTATTTGAAACCTCAGGGTTATCAACCCTCATAATTTTCATGAATTCTTCATTAATATCATCAGATTCACTTTCAAAATCTTTCATTGTCATTTCCTTGGGGGATTGCTGGACTTCCTATTTTTTGAATTCATTCGTCACTAGATCCTAATTTAAGTCATCACAATCAGGATTTTCATCTTCAAAACTTTTATCAGCTTTTTCCTCCAAAGGAGTTTGGTTTGGAATCAGTAAAGATTCATTGGCTTTTCCACTAGTATTAATTTCATGATTTGAAATATCATCATGACTTAACTTGTCATTAGAATCATGATTTAAATTATTATCAGAGTTTTTACAACCCTCTTCCCCTAAAGGAATTTGATTTGAAACTTTTAAAAGTCCATTGGCGCTTTCACTGGCATGTAGATTTAGAATCCATGAAGATTCATTGGCATTTTTAGAAGCCTGTTGATTTAGAACCTTTATGTTCTTGGCATATCTACCAGCCGTTTGGTTTGGAACCTTGAACTCATTACCTGTGGATTGAAGGCTATGTCCTATGACCTTTTTTTCCTTTTTGTCGAGACTTATAACAATCGCTTCATCTTTTTGGTCTAGTGCTCTAAATTCTCGAGCATTTCCACTAACCCTGTTTGAGACATCATGGCTATCCTTCTATGAAGGAGTTTGGCATTGCGGCCTTTCCATAGTGGCTAATTCTTCCCTGATTCTTTTTACCTATTTTGGTGTAAGACCATGCTTTTTAGCTGCCTTTTCAAAAAAGTCTTCAGGAACACATGCCTTTTTCACTAGAGGTTTTTCCTCTTTATTCTTGCGAACCAAGGATTTCTCCTTCAATTTTTTGTTGGCCTTTTTTGGACTAACCAGTTTTTTCAAACTCACTGGCTTCTCTTTGGGACATTCTGATCAAATGTGCCTTTGAGATTTATATTTTCAACACATAACATGCTTAAGTGCTATGGATTTTCTTTTTGTTCCAGAGGGATCAGAGCCATTGCTCTCAGAGTCTTTACTCCCTTTCACACCTTTCCTTATGCATTATTTCCGGGTATGACCCTCCTTCTTACAGATCAACATAGCTTATTTTTTGCAGTAAGATCCATTTGTAATATCAAACAATTCACGAGACAAAGAGTTAGCTACTACATTTTTATCAGAAGGGATATATTCAATATCAAATTTGTAGTAATTAAATCATTTTTGCAATATTAAAAGTCTAGTTTGCCTAATCTCTTTAAGATTCAGATTCATGAAACCTCTTACATAGGTTGAATATATTCTAATTACAAACCTTTTTGGAACAAGGAAGATGTAAAAAGCTTTTATACTATTTTTTTTTTACTTCTAATACTTCCTTTTCATGGATTGGATAATTAATTTCAGCTCATTTAAATGTTCCAGACGAATACTTACAGATCCGTTCTTGTTTTATACCTTTGATTTTTAATACTGCTCCACATGACTTATCTGAAGCATCTACCTACATAACTAACTCATCTGCATTTGAGGATAAATTTAAACAAGGCAATTTTTTTCATTTTTTCCTTTACCTGAATGATAGCCTGAGTGTCCTCATTATCCCAAAGCCAAGGATTTTTATCAAAAGTATTCTTAGCAATTCTTTCTAGGTATTTGGAAATTTTTTTACAAACTGTCTAGCATAGTTAGCAAGTCCACAAAAACATTGTATCTGCTTTCTATCCTCTAGTTTGTCAGGAAAATTAACAAGTTTTTAGGAAATGTGACTTTATAAATTAATTTTACCTTTTTCAATTTTCATTCCCAAAAACTTTACTTTTTTTGTAAATTATTTTATTTTTCTCTCTGATAGAATCATACCTTCACGTTTGAAGATATCAGTCACATGTTAAAAGTGACTCATGTGTTCTTTTTTATCATTACTGAAAACTAACACATCATCTATATAGACCACACAAATTTTTTTTGCAATGCTTTAAAGACATTGTCCATTTTACGTTGAAAAATGTCCGGAGCATATTTCAGGCCGAATGACATTACTAGCTATTCATACATCCCTTAAGGAGCATTGAAAGCTATTAAGGGTATAAATTCTTCTTCTATTTTTACCTGCCAATATTCACTTTTAAGGTCAAATTTAGAAAAAATAGAAGACTATTTAAGACTTACCCTGTCTATGACGTCTCCTGCTGTTGGGATCTTATAGTTATCGTCTTTTGTAGCTTTGTTTACCTGGCGATAGTCTATAACCATTCATGCTTTTTTACACACCTGTTCTGCATGATTGATCACCATAAAGGTTGGGCTAGAATGTGAACTATTATTATCCCTAATCAATCTTTTTTCGAGTAATTCAGGAATCTGTTTGTCAAATTTCTCTATCATCTCTTTTGTGTATGTTATATTTCTAGTTCTAATGATAGTGCTGGGATTTTTAGTTCTAATTTTGCAGTGATATTATTTAGAACCCATAATTTTAGAGGATCATCACTAAAATTATCAACTAATTTAACAAGAAACTTATCCCACTTAGTTCCTTTAAGTTGAGACTGTGCAATAGATTTTTTTCACTACACCCTGTGCTTTAAAATAAAATTCTTCGTACCATGAGGTGCCATCTGACTTCTTATTAGAATCAAATAAACAATCTATCCAAATATCACCACGCTGAACTCGCACTCTGAAAACTGATTCATATGGCATAGATCCACATAACTATGACATTTTTACTGTATAAAAACTAAATTTTATTTTTTTTTTTAATTGGTCAGAGATGTGATATTTACACCTCCTAATGAGATATAATTATTGTTCTGCACAAAAGGCATATTTTTCTTCTTCCCTTTTAGGAAAGTATTTCCTAAAATAATATCTGCATCAAGATCAGGGAATGCCAAGACCTTATCAATAGTAAACCTTTTTCCATTTATGATAACATAAACTTATTGTGCGAAGTGTGTCACCAAGTTCATTTCTCCACCTGTCATTCGTAATACCATAGGCTGAGTCAATAATTTTCACCATACATCTGGGATTGTATTTGGTCTAGCACTGCTGATCGTTGCACCTGTGTCAACCAACACATCCAAAGAATAATCATAATAACATGGAAATTTAAATGTTAAGTGTCACACCCCAACTCCAGTGGTGCGACGGTCCTAGGGCAAGGGTAGGCTTAATGCCACTATAAATTAGAACTCACAAATCATGAATTACAACATCATATATAAATTACAACATCATATGTTATCATACAATGATCATGTCCATACATATAATTAAACATCAATCATATCTTTTCTATTATCATTTCATATCTTTCTCCTGTTCCTTAATGATCATAAGATATATCTCACATCACTAAGGAACAAGAGCACCCCAAAAGGTAACAATCATACATCAAAATATACTTGTATCCTCGAATGACTAACTACGGAGCTCTAGAGTATACTCCCATTACATATTGGGTCATATTACCATTAAATGAATATACAAAATATCTCAAAAGTTATTACAATGAAGCTTCTTGGGAGAATGGATCAAGAAGCTGGATCTTCTCTATTAGCTCCTTCACGAGCTATGCTATCACCTGAAATCCACAGAAGAGGAGTGAGCCTTC
>CANXYC010379359.1:0-12530 GCA_948193065.1 Aleurites moluccanus
TCATTGGGTCAACAAATCAAAACATAGGTATGCATAATGATATATACATTAGTCATCTTAGCTTATGACTTGAACATTTCCCTTTTTTCATTATCCTTGATTCTTTGCCTTATTTCTTATGGTACCCATCACATCTCTTATTAATTATTGACTCTAATTATCCAATTAATTTCCATTTAGATACTATTTAACAAAAAATTACATTACTTATACTTATATTAAAGAAAATCTCTCAAATTTCTAAGTTACTAGGATTTTTCTGTGCAAAATTCTTTACTGGCAGCCTATGTTCCATTACTCATATCTCTCTCTACACTTATCCAATTACTTCAATTCT
This sequence comes from Aleurites moluccanus, assembly GCA_948193065.1. Taxonomy (NCBI): domain Eukaryota; kingdom Viridiplantae; phylum Streptophyta; class Magnoliopsida; order Malpighiales; family Euphorbiaceae; genus Aleurites; species Aleurites moluccanus. The sequence goes on from CANXYC010379359.1 coordinate 338, forward strand.
TATTCCTAATTACACTTATCATATAAGTTTCTAACATATCCAAATTTCACATTAAACTCACTACAACACAATTTACAGCGTTAATTTAAACTTACTGTTACAACTAGTCCTGTTGCCTGCATTCTGCCTACAAATCTTATTCTAGTATATTATGTTCTTTTGCTAATAACTCAATAAATACTTAACAAATTACTATAATTACTCTTCCTATTAAAAATATACACATAAAATTATAACATATCCAAATTTTAGAATTTTTGGATCACTATACAATTATTAGTGAATTTCTAAAGTTAAATTACTGCCATGAAATCTCTATCCAAACATACCCTGTTTCTATATCTATAATTAATTCTGTAATTATCCAATTATAAAACTATTTTACAGTAATTTATATAACATATAAATGAAAAATTTTCATTTTTAATACTTTCTCTAATTCAAACTTTAAGGTCCTTATATTAATTAAAATTTGTAACCTATATTTTGTTAAATAGTCATTTCGGGCAGTCTACACTTATAAACTAATATCTCATAAACCACAAATTCAATTGAAAAACAATTTTACAGGATTATAAATAAGATATAAATTAACACTTTTTATGTTGAACTTCTTCTAATTCTGTCTCTATCTGTCTGTACAATAAAACAATAACAGTATTTTCTAGAAAACCTAATTCCAGGTCAGTCACAGTTTTTACTCAATAACTCTTTCCTCACTTTGAATTTTCCAAATTCATTTAATAGAAATCTAATTAACATATTTATCTACAAATTTTATGTTTTAACTATCCTCAAATTAAGTCATTAAAATTTTGGAATATTATCCATAAGTTACTGCCTTAGAATAGATTTCAGAAACTATATAAACCCTAGCTTATTCTTTACATTTTTAACTTAATTACCTCAATTATTTGCCAAATCATGCTATAGAACTCTTGAATACAATTAAAAATGATAATTTTAGAATCCTTACCTTAAGTTAAACTCTTGGATTCCATCTTCTTTGATCTCTCAAATAGCTTCACATAATCTCCATCAACTTTCGTTCGTAACTCTTCTTTCTCTCATCTCTTCCTATCTAATTTTAGTTGATTTATTTGAAAGGAATGGAAGTGTATTTTTGATCACTTTCTCTACACATGTTCAGACAAATCTTCCCTTATGGCAGCTAACACTTCTTCTTTTATACACTAAAGTTAAATAAAAAAGGAAATGTGTAGAGAATTTTAGAGAAAAGGAGAAAAAGTCACTAAAAATACATGTTGTTTTACTATTTCCTTTATATTTTATAATTAATTAAAAACACATAGTATTTATTCCATAACTTGTCCATTTGGCCGAATGTTCTAGAAAAAAATTGATATTGTTCTTTTATCTTTTACTTAAAGTAATTATAATATAAAAAGAAAGATAAGAAGAAAGATTTTGACTTAGGAAAATTTCACTTATGTAAACTTAATGTAAAGTCTTATTTTAATCAAATAAATTGCATAATTTTGGCCATTTCTTCATTCCTTTGGCTGGCCACATATGCTCCCTTCTAGAATAGGTGGGTCCCACAACTTTGTTTAATTGCACTTTTGGCCCAAAATTTTTCTAATTTGCATTTTTTACTCCAAAACTTTTGTAATTTATTTTGTCTATTCTGTTTAGATTCAACCTCAAGTGTGGGAGTGACATGCCTTATTTTAAGTTGTTCTATAATTTTAAAATAGTTTCAGGTCATTTCTGGATTCCAGACAATGGATTTCCAAAATTGACCCCAAAGTTGCCTTTATTTACAATTTTGCCATTACTCTTATTTTCAGTATTCCAAAATATTTTTCAACTCTTTATTTTCACCATAATTTCACATAAAATTAACTTATTTAATCCTCCTAGGTTTGAGTTAAAAAATCTTAAATTAGCCGGACTGCTATTTTTCCGGCAGTGTTCTCGACACCGACGATTTCCGGAAAAGTATATCATTTACATTCCAACTGTGTCTCTAAAATTATTTCCAATCATTTCAATGATTTCAACCCAAAAACTGAGAACTATATCATGCATTCAAGATAAGATCTCCTAGGGTATTACACTAAGTAATTAGAAGTGAATTTAAGGAAAATTCAAATATTTCCAATTTTCGAGCTTAAGAAAATAGGATTTGGAACAAAGATCGGAAAGCCGATTGTAATACCATATATAAATGCATAACATGTTTTAGTGGAATAAATTCTCAATATGTAGATTAAAATTATCGAAATGGCTAATGATAATTTTGAAAACTCAGTTAGAACGAAAATGAGAAAATTTTTCGAAAATTGTCAGTACCAATATCGCTGCCGTAAAATAGCAGTATGGACTACGGATGAATTTTTGAATTTGGATTGAGGGTAAATGATAATTTATATTCATGTGTGAATACAATAAAAAGAAATATGAGAAAAATGTTTAGGAACACTGATAAAGTAAGCGATGGAAAAAACTGTAAATAAAGGAAATTTTCGGAAAATAGTGGAAATTCGACAGTCTGAGTTTCAAAAAGGCTCTAAAAAAATTTTTATTAATTAATATTAATAAAAATAATTTGTTTGAACATTCACTTTGAATTTCAATTCCCGACAGAATTATCAGAATAAATTACCGAGGGAAAAAGGACCAAAAGTAAATTTTGGAAAATTGAAGGACCAAAAGTGAAATTTGCCATTTGTCTTACTATATAAGCAAGACTTAGAGGAAATTTCTGCATTTTTGTTCTTCCCATCAATGAGCCATTTCCTTCCATTTCAAATTCAAATTTTCAATGATTTTGTGAAGAGAAGTTGTTGGAAACCTAAAACTAAAACCATACAAACCTTATTCTATCAAAATTAACCATAGAAAATCAAGAAAAATTCAAGAACACCAAGGAGGGATTTTCGGCCATTTTGTGTTTTTGAGGTAATTTATTGTTTTGTTTGATTTTATAGTTTAATTAGGTTAATTAGGTGTTGTTAGGATTGGGTAAATGGTTTAATTGCATCAATTGATATATTAAATAATTTTCCCTAATTTTCAAACCCTAAAGTGAAGTTATGTGAAGTGATTTTGTTTAAAAAAAGTTAGGATGTGTAAATTGGCTATAGAATAAGTTAATTGGGTATTAATTGGTGTTTAATTGATGTTCGTATTGTTATAGAAAATTCGTTTAGAGAAAATCGCCGATTTTGGCCTATATCAAGGAATTGAGGAATTGGGTGGTGAAGCGAGTTTACTAGGTGAGTCTTTTATGCATCAAATTACTTGCCTAAATTATTAAAACGTAAATTGGAATCCATATGTGAAAAGGCCATTTTGGCTGAACCCTAATAGACATGATTTGCTTATTTTGTGCTTGGCTTTTGGATTTGTTTTCCATGCCTATTTGATGCCTTTGATGAAGCTTATTGAGTTGTTTTTGTTGCCTATGGAATTGCTTCCATGTGTGTGTTTATTGATAATTGTGGCAATATCAATATTGCACCGAAACCATGCTGAAAAATTCGTAGGCCAACCATTTGAATGTCACCGTCGCCAGCGATAATGGCATGCTAATTGCGTCAAATTTTTTTCCGTAAATGACCAAATTATGTTTGTTCCTATTTTTGGTTGTTAGGCCTTTGGTCATCGTTTAATGGATTGTTATTGATGTCTTATTGACTTTAGGCTCATCCAATTGATTTCTAATGAGTTATTGATATTGTCGATGCCATTGTTTTGAAATGGTATCCATTGATGTGTTTATTGCTTCTATTGACTCCAAGGTGATTTGACAGAGCTATCGTTCCGACAGAGTAGTGAGTTCATGTTGTTGGCCTTATGCACATTGTATTGATTGATACCCTGTACTAGGAAGGGATGTCCTAGTCATAAGACCTGATCCGTCTTATGTTATATTTACATACATATATAGTGATTTGTGCTTGGCACATTTCTATGCATTTAATAACGCTATATCTGTCATTTCCATCTTGTCCATGTGATATGTGCTTCATTGATGTGATTGTTTACTTACAGTCATATTCTGTATTTGATTATGTATTATAGACATTCTGGGCAGTTTGATCTATTATTTTATCTGCTTATTGCTTATTGATATTCCATTATTTGTTATTTGTCGATGCATATTAGATTCACTGAGTATCATATATACTCACCCTCTCACTGTTTGCCCTTTTATGTGCAGAGTAGGAGGCAGATATCCCAGCTCTTTTGGCTCTCTGTAGATTCTGCAGATCTTGTGTCAGTGTAATATTATGGACACTGTATTATTTTGTATATTCATATCCTAGCTACTCCATGGGTTTTGTATGGTATAGTTAGAGTATGAACATGTATATATGGGAATATTGGAGATTATAAATGATATGATTATAGTATTTACAGAGAGTGATAGAATGAATAGTATTTATATGAGTGAATAGTTATATATACTGTTATGTGATTGATGATGGGTATTTATGTTTTCACTGCAATAATGGATATAGTTATGTTTCCGCTGTGATATTGTGAGTTATGCATTATAGTGATTGATAGGTTCTATGGGTGCCGGTCGCCTCGGGATCTCTCGCACCCTAGGACCATAACGATCCGGAAATGGGTCGTGATAGAGATGGTATCAGAGCCTAGGTTGTCGATATCAGAGCACTAGGCTTACAGATATCAAAGCTATATGTTTACAGATGATAGAGCATAGTTTACAAAGGAATAGTAACTGAGTAAAGTATGGGTAGAGTTAAGGGAACCATGGAGCATAGGAATTCCTGTATCGTCATTTGTTATATTCGTCAAGTATATATAAATATTTTGCGCTTCTATAGTATACTGAGTATGTGTTCTATTTTTCAGACAGTTTTACAGAGATGTTTGACAATGGAGACAGAGGTACTAGGGAGGCAGAGGTAGCCTCCAATGAGTCTTCAGTTAGAGATAGTCTGTTTCAAAAGGTCCATCCATATCCCGATAAACTAGGGATACAGAGAGGGGCGAGGACCCCTGGAGATATGAGATGATGAGGGGGATGATAGATCTGTGTAGGGAGCTAGCAGAGTTGAGGTGGGAATGACAAAATGTACCGCCACCTCCAGTACCAGCAGCAGTGCCACCCCCTGTTGCTCCTGCTGCAGTACCAGTCGCTCCACTCCTGTACAGCTAGTTGTGGTTCCCGAGGAGCCTATTATGCAGGGAGCTCGCTGAATTATAGATGAGGGCGAAGTGTCTATGTTTAGCTTTCTGAAGCTAAACCTGCCTGAGTTTAGAGGAGACAGAGGTAGTGATCTAGTGGATTTTTTGGAGGAGGTTAAGAAGGTAGTTCAGAGATTACCTTGCTCTGATCTTAGAGCTATAGAGTTGGTTGGGTTACTGTTAAAAGGGAAGGCAAAGGCTTAGTTTTCGAGGAGGATAGAGCCCAGACTATATAGTGGGCATCCACCCTCATGGGCTGAGTTTCGTCAGGGGTTGATTGATGAGTTCATTACAGAGGAAGTGAAGACCCAGAATTTGATTCAGTTTGAACAGTTAGAGCAAGGGGAAAGGACTGTAGAGGAGTATGCAGAGGAGTTCATCAGACTGAGTAGATATGCTACTCACATCATACCTACTGAGGTTGATCTGATCAGCAGGTTCAGGAGAGGATTACATTCTTCGCTTCATAATGCTCTATTGGCTACGGAATTCATATCTCTGATGACAGTTATCGACAAAGCTACTCAGATGGAAGAGAAGTACAGGTCAGAGAGAGAGAAGAGGGATCAAAAGAGAAAGGGGAGACCAGGATCCCAGAGTAGACAGGGGGAGAGCAATTACCAACCTAGATTGATAGAGCCAATGCCTCGATTTGATCAGGGACCTCCATCTGGTAGTCAGAGGAGAAGGGTTCAGAGTAGAGGACCATCAGTGCAGTTTGCACCTGTATATTCATAGGGTTCTTCCAGACCTATTACTCATATGCCTAATATACCCATTTGTGATTTTTATGGCAGAAGGCATAGAGGGGAGTACCGTAGGCAGTCAAGTGCTTGCCTAAAGTGTGGGCAACATGGTCATTATATTAGCAGATGTCCCTTATGGGACAATCAGCAACCATCTGCTGCAGAGTCTCAGCCTACAGTACAAAGGAGTCAGAATGTGGCCCGAGAGGCTCCTGGTAGGGGCAGAGGCAGAGGTCAGGCATCTGGTAGTGGTCAGGCCCCAGCAGGTAGAGGCCAGGGAAGAGTGTTTGCTATTAACACCCAGGATACACAAAGATCTGATAATGCAGATATAGGTATGATTTTAATACAGAATGATATAACAAATGCATTGTTTGACTCAAGTGTCATACATTCTTTTGTTTGCATCATAGTTAAATAGAGAAAGATAACTATTAAATGTGTCCTTAGAGATAATTATACCTATGAGAGGAAGTATAAAAGTGTCAGGACCCAGTTTCCCAAGCCGCGACAGTCCTAGGGCGCGGGAGATGCCAATGGTGACCGGCACCCGTAAAACCCAATATCAGTCACATCAATCCTATCAGTTCAATTTATTCATATTCATTAATTACTAATCATATATTTATTTGTCATACATTCTGAAATATCTGAAACATCAGTTATCACAATATCATATCAATTCATAATATCATCCGTAAAATAATATCATCATCAGATACATGTTCATTTCCTAGCTAACCCATACATACCCATAGAGCAGCTAGATAATGAACACCAAAATAAATGTTATACAAAATAGAGTATATGTATACATCTGAAAATCTGTAGCAGAATCCTCGGAGAAATAGAAGTCCGGATTCTACAACTCTAATCCTCTCCTGAAAGGGGAAACAATAAAAGGGTGAGTATAGATGATACTCAGTGAATTCACATGCATCGCAGTAAATAATGGATATCATATAATAAAGGCATCAATCAATGGAATGTCAATGTACCAATTAAATATCAGGATACAATAAAGCCAAATAAAATCATATAGGCTTGGCTATATATGGAAAGATAGATAATGGGATGGATTGTATGAAAAGAAATCATACAATCTCCAAACAATCAATAGCGTTGGACCATGTAGGTCCTAGTACATCCATATCAGGGCAAATAACCATAAGGCTGATCAGGCCCTATGGCCAGGACCATAACCCCTCCCAGCTAGGGTACAAATATACAATGTGCACAAGGTCAATAGTATTTTCCCACTCCCCTGTTGAATCGGAAGTTCTGCCATAACCATATCAAGGTTAATAACGAGGGATACCATAAGCAACAATGTCATCCAGGTTCAATCAATCAATCAATCAGTTTGGTATCAATCATTTCCATATCCAATATCAATAATGGTCATGCCATGTACAATATCCAATATCAATTAAAGGTTTGGTATTAAGGAAAATTCATAAGACAAAAGTGAGGTTCAGTGATCGAAATGGTAGGTATCAATTAAACAAAGTTATTCAACATCATACTGATTGATTTGGCAAGAAAATATAAGTACAAGTTCAAGGGAAATCCAAAAGTAACACAGAGGACAAAGGTTCGACCATTTAGGGTTTTTTCACAAAGGTGTACAATAATCAATTCAAGCAAATAGATATATCAAATGATGCATGTAGAACTCACCTTAACCTTCCAATAGCCAATGCAATAGCCAATTTCACCAATTTCTCAATATCCCCAAATTTTGGCTACTTTGAGAATTCAATTTTCACAATCTACAATTATACATTAAATTGATCATTAATTAATGGTTCATTTACAACCAATTGACTAATTCTATCATCAATTTATAAAACCCATCACTAATTTACTAAATCATATCTCAAAGTTCCTAACAAACCCTCTAATTTAGGGATTTCCATAATTTAGTATTAATCTAGGTAAATTAACACTAAACCCATTTATTCCAACCTAAATAATATCAATTTAATCAACAAAAACTAACAAATACACCCTTACCTCAAATGGGTTAAAATGGTAGAATTTTGTACTCCACTGCCTCTTGAATTTCTAGCACCCTTTCTCACTAGCTAAGGATGGGAAAGAGATAAGCACAGATTCTATGAATGATTTCCATGAATTTTCTCCAGAAATTTTGATGGAGAAATTGTGAAATCGATGAAGAAGAAGAAGAACAGTGTTTTGGACTCCTTGGAGAAAAGACAAACACGAAGAACAAAGAAATAGAGAAGAAAATAGAAATAAAATAAGTTAACATGTTCAATTCATCAGTTATTGCCTCCTTAAATAGGCTATTGCCTTAGTAAAATTTTTCGCCTCGCCAATCCAGTTCGCAAATGTTAGCTCGCCAATGCCTCTTCGTATTGCCGGCCCGCAATTGCCAGTTCGCCAAACCTAACTAGCCATTACCCTCTTCGCTTACTCGCACTCCCTCCTCGCATTTCCAGCTCGCACTTCCCTCTTTGCATTTCCTCTTCGCACTTCCCATTTCGCACATCCTAGTTTGCACTTTCCTCTTCGCAATGCCGGCTCTCCATTGCCTCTTCGCAATGCCGGCTCACCATTTCCTCTTCGCATATCCAGTTCGCACTTCCTTCTTCGCATGGCCAGCTCGCCAATGCCAGCTCGCCAATGCCACTTCGCCTGGCCAGCTCGCCAATGCAGGCTAGAACTACTTAACCCAAATTCACGAAAACGCTACAGATTTTCTAACTCCTCAATTCTTTAGTCATTTAGAATATATATTAAATTTTTAGGCATTTCAACATATCAATCAATATTATACCAGAAGGAATATTTTTCCATGCTCATTTACTAACATCATCAAAATAATTAAATAAGTAAAATTTATACTTATTGTATAATCGATTAATTAGACCAATTCCATTTAAATTTATATACACACATATATATACAAATATATTTATGAAAATAGCAGGTGTTACAAAAAGAATCAATTATTATTGTCATCCGAGATGTGTTATTGAAATTGATAAAAACCTTTTTATGTGATAATGTGATAGAGTTGCCTGGTTGCAACTTAATGTAAAGCTTGGTATGAATTAGTTAACTGCATATTGAGCAGTTATTGATTGTTATGAGAAGAAAGTCAAATTCCGGTTGCCAGAATTTGAGTTCTAAAGTGATAAGTATGAATCTAGAATTAGTTTCAATTCTATTATTCAGGCTATAAAGATGATAAAGTAAGATTGTGCAGCATATCTAGCTATGGTCCAAGAGTTCTTTGATATCTTTGGTGAGCAGTTGAAAGACACTTTTCAAAGATTGATTGAATAGTTAAAGGTTAAGAAAGAAAATATACCCAGGACTGTTTTAGAACCCGGTATGGAAACTATAAGTTTCTGGTATTGTCATTCGGGTTAATTAATATTCCAGCTACATTTATAGATTTAATGAATAGATTGTTTAAGTTATGTACTGAATAAGTTTATAGATGATATCTTTTATCTATAATATGAGTGAAGAAGAACATGTAGAGTACTTGAGGACTGTGGCACAGACACTACAAGAACATCAAATGGTTGCTAGAATGTCTAAATGCCAGTTTTGATTCGTGAAATGAATGAGCAAATTGATATGGGTATAGAGTTAAAATTGGGCTCTCAAATCTAACCCACTGGTTCCATAACCCTCAGATCCCAGGATCATAACCAGGCTCTGATAGCCCAAAAGGTCGGGCTAAGCCTTTGTAAATTGATAATGTTAAAGTGACCCTAGATTGGGATCCATATTTTATGAAGTTAAAGAAAGATGTTCAAAAATGATAAGCATTAGAGTTCAGAGATGAGGATATGTGTTATGGAAGTTTAAAGGTAAGTGAGATCAATATTTACCATTGATTGAATTACAGAACTGAAAAAGATGTTCATTTAATATTGGTGATCATGTTCTCTTTAAATATCACCTATGGAAAGTATTATGAGATTTGACAAGAAAAGAAGGTTGACACCGAGATACGTGAGACCATATAAAGTATTGGAAAGGATTGACAATGTTGCATAAGTTTGGCTATTCCTTTAGGTATGAGACATGTTATTTGGTATTCCATATCTGAATGCTATGAAATTATGTACCAGAATTGTTTTAAGTATTGAAGTGCCAAAAATTGGTGTTAATGAAGAAATGTCATAAGAGCAGAGCCAATAGAAAGTGTAAATCATCAAGGCTAACAATAATTTCGGAATAAAGAATTTCAATGGCAAGAGTATTATGAAGGAATCAGTATATGAAAAAAGTGTACATGGAAGAATGAATAAAACATGAGTCAAGTGTTCGTTCTTGTTCCAATTTTGAGATTCATATTTATTTTAAATTCGAGGACAAATTTTTTTGAAGGAGGGTAGAATGTAATACCCTATATAAATGCATAACATGTTTTCTTAGTATGTGGATTAAAATTATCAAAATGGCTAATGATAATTTTGAAAACTCAGTTAGAGTGAAAACGAGAAAATTTTTCAGAAATCATTGGTATCGATATCGCTACCATAAAATAGCAGTACGGTCAACGGATGAATTTCTGAATTTGGATTAAGGATAAATGATAATGTATATTCATGTGTGAATACAGCAAAAATAAATATGAGAAAAATATTTAGGAACACTGATAAAGTAAGCGATGGCAAAAACCGTAAATAAAGGGGATTTTCGGGAAATAATGGAAATTCGACAGTCTGAGTTTCAGAACGGCTCTAAAACTATTTTAATTAATTAATATTAATAAAAATAAGATGTTTGAACATTCACTTTGAATTCCAATTCCCGACGAAATTATCGGAATAAATTACCGAGCGAAAAAGTACCAAAAGTAAATTTTATAAAGTTGGAGAACCAAAAGTGAAATTTTCCATTTTTGTCTTACTATATAAGCAAGACTTAGAAGAAATTTCTGCATTTTTGTTCTTCCCATCCGTGAGCCATTTCCTTTCATTTCCAATTCAAATTTTCAATGATTTTGTGAAGAGAAGTTGTTAGAAACCTAAAACTAAAACCATACAAACCTTATTCTATCAACATTAACCATAGAAAATCAAGAAAAATTCAAGAACACCAAGGAGGGATTTTCAGCCATTTTGTGTTTTTGAAGTAATTTATTGTTTTGTTTGATTTTATGGTTTAATTAGGTTAATTAGGTGTTGTTAGGATTGGGTAAATGGTTTAATTGCATCAATTGATGCATTAAACAATTTTCCCTAATTTTCAAATCCTAAAGTGAAGTTGTGTGAAGTGATTTTGTTTAAATGAGTTAGGATGTGTAAATTGGCTATAGAATAAGTTAATTGGGTATTAATTGGTGTTTAATTGATGTTCGTATTGTTGTAGAAAATTCATTTGGAGAAAATCACTGATTTTGGCCTATATTGAGGAATTGAGGAATTGGGTGGCGAAGCGAGTTTGCTAGGTAATTTGGAGTGCTAGGTGAGTCTTTTATGCATCAAATTACTTGCCTAAATTATTAAAATGTAAATTGGAATCCATATGTGAAAAGGCCATTTTGGTCGAACCCTAATAGGCATGATTTGCTTGATTTTGTGCTTGGCTTTTGGATTTTTCCATGCCTATTTGATGACTTTAATGAAGCTTATTAAGTTATTTTTGTTGCCTATGAAATTGCTTCCATGTGTATGTTTATTGATAATTGGGGCAATGTCAATATTGCACTGAAACCATACCGAAAAATTCATAGGCCAACCATTTGAATGCCACCATCGCCAGCGACAATGGCATGCCAATTGTGTCAACTTTTTGGCCGCAAATGACCAAATTATATTTGTTTCCATTTTTGGTCATTAGGCCTTTGGTCATCATTTAATCGATTATTATTGATGTCTTATTGACTTTAGGCTCATCCAATTGATTTCTGATGAGTTATTGATATTATCGATGCCATTATTTTGAAATGGGATCTATTGATGTGTTTATTGCTTCTATTGACTCCGAGGTAATTTAACAGAGATGCCATTCCGACAGGGTAGTGAGTTTATGTTGTCGGCCTTGTACACATTGTATTGATTGATACCCTGTACTAAGAAGGGATGTCCTAGTCATAAGACCTGATCCGTCTTATGTTATATTTATATACATATATAGTGATTTGTGCTTGGCACATTTCTATGCGTTTCATGGCTCTATATCTGTCATTTCCATCTTGTCCATGTGATATGTGCTTCATTGATGTGATTGTTTACTTACAGTCATATTCTGTATTTGATTATGTATTA
>CANXYC010379380.1:0-14837 GCA_948193065.1 Aleurites moluccanus
TTTAATCAATAAAAATCAACAAATGAACATATACCTCAAATGTTGATTCACGGTAGAAATCCTTTACTGTTACTGCCAATATTTCCAGCCTCTCTTCCACGAGTTAAGGCTGAAGGAAGATGAACACAGGTATATATATATATGATTTCCATAAATTTCTCCAGAAAAATTTGGTGGAAAAACGTGGAAATCGGATGAACAAGACGATGAACAGTGTTTGGTTCTAGAGAAACAAGAAGCTCGCTGTGAATGTTGAAAGAAATGACTAAGTGTTCACGCTGTTGCTTATAAATAGGCTACTGCCAAAATTTCAAATCCCGGTTACTGTGCACTTATTCATCCCGCCTCGCCAAAATTCAATTTCTGCTGGTCCAGCTCGCCAATTGCCGGCTCACCAGACCCAGCTCGTCAATCTCTGCTCGCCAATGCTTCTTCGCATTTCCGGCTCGCCTTTACCAGATCGCATTGCCAGCTCGTACATGCCTCTTCGCATTGCCGGCTCGCATATGACTCTTCCCATATGCCGTCTCGCACTTACCTCTTCGCATTTCCTCTTCGCCTTTCCTCTTTGCATTTCCTCTTCGCGAGGCCAGCTCGGCATTGCCCCCTTCGCAAAGCCAGCTCGGCATTGCCCCTTCGCAAGGCCAGCTCGGCATTGCTTCTTCGCAAAGCCAGCTCGGCATTGCCTCTTCGTAAGGGCAGCTCGGCATTGCATCTCCGCAAGGCCAACTCGGCATTGCTTCTTCGCAAGGCCAGCTCGCCAATGCCGACTGGAAACCCTTAACCCAGTTTTCACAGAATTTCGCTGAAGACTCAAATTCTCAATTTCTTTAACACTTAGCATTTTCTCACGCAACTTTAATAACTCAATCAATATTTCTCACAAAATTTCCATACTCGTTTTCTATCATTATCATAAGTAATTAATAAGTAAATATTTATACTTATTTCAAAATTAATTAATTAAGCCAATAAAAATAAATTTATACCCAAAATATACACAAAGAATGTTTAGGAGAAATGATGGGTGTTACACATCCACTTTCTTCAGATCAACTTTAAGTTCTTCTTTACTCACCACATGCCTAAGGAAACAAACACTTTCGAGCCAAAACTCTCACTTGGAGAACTTGACAAACAACTGATGCTCCCTTAAGGTCTGCAATACAATCCGAAGATGTTCTTCATGTTCTTCCTTGCTCCTAGAATATACAAGAATGTCATTGATGAATACAATGAAAAACTTGTCCATAAATGGCCTGAACACCCTATTCATCAAGTCTATAAATGTGGCTGGTGCATTTGTCAATCTAAATGGCAATACTAAGAACTCATAGTGTCCATATCTAGTCTGAAAAGCTATTTTCAGTACATCCTCATTCCGAATACTCAACTGATGATGACCCGACCTCAAGTCTATCTTGGAGAAATGACTAGCACCTTGTAACTGGTCAAACAAATCATCTATCCTTCGCAAAGGATACTTATTCCTGATGGTAACCTTGTTAAGTTTCCTATAGTCGATACACAATATCATAGAACCATCTTTCATCTTTACAAAGAGCACTGGTCCTCCCCATGGTGAACTACTCTGTCTGATGAATCCCTTGTCAAGCATATCTTGCAACTGGACTTTTAATTCTTTCAACTCAACTGGTGCCATATGGTAGGGAGGACTAGAAATCAGACTCGTGCCAGGTAGCAACTCGATATCGAACTCTATCTTTTTATCCGATGGAAACCTTGGTAATTCTTTAAGAAATACATCTGAAAACTCACTAACTATTGGAATATGATCCATGTCCTTCACCTCCTTCTGAGTATCCCAGATATAAGCCAGATAACCTTGGCAACCCTTTCTCAACAACCTTTTTGCCCCAATGGCAGATATCACATTGTATGGTACTTCGCTCATCTCCCCTTAAAATTCAAACTCCTCACCTGAATGTGGCTTGAAAACTATCTTCTTCTCATTACAATCTATGGTAGCACAATGCTTGGATAACTAGTCTATGGCCAAAATCACGTCAAATTCTAACACAAGAAATTCAATCAAATCTACATTAAAGTTCTTGCCACCAATGTTAACCACACATGAGGGATAAGAGTTATGGACTTCAATCTCTTCCTCCAAAGGAGTAGAAACAATCAATACAGTTTCAAGCAACTCACAGGGCACATGTAATTTCTTAGCAAAACATCATGACACAAAGGAATACATAGCTCCTGAATCAAACAACACTCTAGGATTCAAAGTTTGGATCGGAAGAATACCTGTAACAACCATGTTAGATGTCTGGGCCTCATGTTATGCTAGAGCAAAAACTCTACCTCTACCTCTACTCGTGGGAACTGATCCTGAAGCTTGAACCACATGTTGACCTAACCCTCTAACAGCCTCTAGAGTCCTGCCTAAAATGCCTTAGCCCGTACTTAGCTAATGACTAGCACTCCTTTCTCTATCCATCTGAACTGTGATTTGAGAAGCCTGAGATTTAACTCCAAAGGATGATTATGGACAATTCTTGAGTAAATCACCTTATTGTCCACACCTAAAGCATGCTCCTGTTGCATAATGACAAGGGCCTTTATGAAATTTAGCACACATAATACACAAAGGAATAAGAGTCCTAGATGGTACATAATTAGTTGATCCATAACTCATCTGAGAAGTGGGTCTAGGGGTAGTCCGACTATGTTATGGTCTCTCTGAAGGTCCTCTATACCCACTCTGAGAAGCGAATTGATGAGTCACTCTCACACTTTTCACCCCACTTTCTTATTTAGAAGAACTACCTATTTTAACTTTCTTATTCTCTGTTATTTCATATCTAGCTTACATTTCTCTATTCTCAATTACCCTAGCCTTATCCACCAGCTTAGAGTAAGAGTCAAACTTAAGAGCGGCTAGGAATTTAAATAGTGGAGCCACTAACCCTCTATGAAACCTTTGAATCAGTGCTGCTTCTCTAGTGGTGTGACGGTCCTAGGGCAAGGGGAGGCTTAAGGCCACTATAAACCTGTAGAACACTCATATCATTGATCTCATACATATATATATCCATATCATACATAGTTATCATCATGAATACTTATTTCTATGAGTCACATAATCATCATTCATGCGTTTCCATATATCATCATATGATTTCCTCTTGTTCCTTACCGATCAAAAGATACATCCCACATCAATAAGTAATAAGGGCAACCCACAATGTATCAATTCAGGCATCAAAATAATATCATCCTCAATATCTAACTACAGAGCTCTAGAGTATACTCCTCATATATATAAATACATAATACAAAAAATATATATAAATCAAAAGAATTACATAGAGTCTTCTTGGAGGAATGAATCAAAAAGCTCTGTCTTCTATGTTAGCTCCCTCTCGAGCTACACTATCGCCTAAAATCCATATAAGAGGAGTGAGCCTTCAACTCAGTAAGATATAAATATGTAATGCAATGGTCAAGTAAAAAAACATGAGTATGGAAGTTCAATAAGGTTATGCTTACAAGAACATAAGTGTTCACGATCGAATAGCAATGTCAAATCATATATAGAACTGTTATCATCAAAACGCATCAGTAGACTTGCTACCTTATTGTAACTGAACGCATCAGTAGCCTTGCTACCTTATTGTAATACATATACTTGGTCGGGCATATACCTAGAGTTTATGGTCCCCTCTAGGTGGAACACTAAAAAAAATTCCTATAAGCTAGTTTCCTAAAGTGCTTAATGGACCAATAAATTTACTCTCATTGGGAAGAGCATTCTTGTAATACCCCCAGCAAATAGAACAGTAGGTAGTAAGTGGACAGTATGGATATATCGGGTTATAGTAACGGATATGGTATTAATTTAAGTATGAATAGGCTCAATTAATTATTGAAATATATAGAGAATGGTAGAGTATAATACTCATGAATTTTTGAATTTCAACCGGGTCTATGTGATACTGTCCCGAAACATGCTCATGTTAATTACAATTCCCGGAGAAATAGCAGTCCGACTAATTTAAGAATTTTTTACCCAAACCTAGAGGGATTAAGCTAGTTAATTTTATGTGAAATTATGGTGAAAAGAAATAGTTGAAAAATATTTTGGAATACTGAAAATACGAATAATGGCAAAATCATAATTTATGGAAACTTTGGAAGTGATTATGGAAATCCACTATTTGGAATCCAAAAATAACCCATAACTATTTTTAAATGACAGAACAACCCAAAATAAGATATTTCACTTCCCACACTTGAAGTTAAATCTAAACAGAATAGACAAAATAAATTACAAGAAGTTTTGGGGTCAAAATGCATTTAAGAAATTTTTTAGGCCAAAGTGTAATTAAGTAAAGTTGTGGGACCCACCTATTATAGAAGGGGGCATATGTGTCCATCCAAATGGTCATACATTTGATAAAAAAAATATTTTTTTTACTTATTAATAGAAAAAGACAAAGAACATGTGATTAAAAGAAGAAAAATACCAAATTTTCTAGATTTCTCCACACAATTCTTACTTCTTTGACTTTAGTGTATAAAGAGAAGTGTTGGCAGCCATTTTTGGAGAAGTTAGCCCAACCAAATGAGAGAAGAAATACCAAAGAAATAGGTTTTCTATCCCTTCCAAATAAACCAACTAAAATAGATAGGAAAGTTGATGAGAGAAAGAAGAGTGAAGAAGGGAAGTTGATGGAGATTATGTAAGCTGTATTGGAAAAGAAAAAGAACAAAGAATTCAATGGTTCAAGTTTAAAGCAAATTTCCTAAACTTTATTTTTTTAGTTTAAGTTAAGATTTCTATGGTTTGATTTGGTAAATATTTGAGTTATTTGAAATAAAAGTATTAAAAAAAAGCGAGGGTTTAAGTGGATTTTGAAAACTATTTTAAGGCAGTAATTTGTAGGCAGTAATCCAAAATTTTAATGACTAAATTTGAGGATGTCCAAAATACAAAAGTTGTAGATAAATATGTTAACTAGATGTTTGTACAAGGAATTTATAAAATTCAAAATGAAGAAAGAGTTATTAAGTAAAAACAGAAACTGATTCAGAATTAGGATTATTGAAAAATGCTACTATGTTTTAATTGTACATAATGATAGAGGCAGAATTAGAAGAAGTGTTCAACATAAAAAGTGTTCAATTATATCTTATTTATAGTCCTGTAAAAGGTTTTTTTAGTTAGATTTATTTTTTATGAGATATTTAGCAAGAAGTGTTAACTTCCTAGATTGACTGATAAACAGAATATAGGCTACTGAGTTCTATTAATATGAGGATCTTAAATTCTGAATTAGAGAAAGTGTTAAACATGAAAGATGTTCATTTATATGTTTTATAAATTTATGTAAGATTATTTTATAATTTTAAGAACACAAAATTAATTATAGACATAGAAATAGGGTCTGTTTGGATAGAGATTTTAGGACAGTAATTTAATTTTGGAAATTCACTAATAATTGTACAGTAATCCAAATATTCTGAAATTTAGATATGTTATAATATTACATGTCTATTTTTAATAGGAAAAGAAATTTCAATAATTGGATAAGTATAGATTGATTTATGAGATAAAATAGTACAGACTGCCAGAATAAAATTGCAGGCAGAATGCAGGCAGCAGGGTTGGATGTAAGACTAAGTTTAAATTAACATTATAAATTGTGTAGTCATGGGAATAAGGTAAATTTTGGATATTTAGAGCTTAATATGTCTAATTTTAGTAGGAATAAGAATTGAAGCAATTGGATAAGTGTAGAAAAAGATATGGGTAATGGAACCTAGGCTGCCAGCATTGGAAACTTAGCAGAAACCCTAAGATTTGGGGAAAATGTAAAATTTCTTTTCTTAGAATTTAATTAAAATAATTTCATACTAATTGAAGTTTAAATTGAAATTTAATTTTAATTTGTAGTTTCCAAAAATAAGGACAAAGATGATGAAGAGTTGGAGCATCCCTATTGCCTTGGTTAATTGAGGAAGATAATAATTGGCATATTTTTGGTTTAAAGGTGAGTAATGTACATATATCAATATTTTGTCTTACTCCATTGGAATTATTGAATCCTTCTACTTTGGACTTTTATTCCATTCTAAATTGGCTTTGCTAAAATTTGATTATACTTATATATATATGAATTACATGAACTTCCCCAATTATCTTCATTACTTGAATATCTCTTCCATTGACTTTTGATTATTGATATAGAACTTTAAATGTGATTATTGGTTATATGGTTATTCTGTGTAAATCCCATTGTTACAATGATATGATTATGATAGAAAGATCTACCAATGAAGTAGGGTTTACTACATCGATATTGTGCACAATGAGTATTCTATGCCGACCCTAGCTAGAAGGGGGTAAGGTCTTGGCCATAACTGATCAACCTTATGCTCAAATTGATTGATTGCTACCGAGATATGTAACTTTTCTATATGGATTATATGGACCCAAAATTTTCTGTCATACTTATTATTATTATTATTATTGACTCACTGATTCATTGAGTAATGACCTATGTGTTCCATATTTCTTTATTGGCATCATCTCTATCTATTTATTGTAAACCAATATTTTCAAATATATCTTGTTAGCCTTTCTTTATTATTGAAAATAATTGACCTTATAAGCGTGATATATATATTTTACTCACTGAGTTATACTCACATCATTGTGGTTTATTTTTTTTACAGGAGTGACTTAGATAGTGACTGTTCCAGCTCTCTTTCTTCTTCTAGTTGGGAGCCTACATTATCTATGCACAGTTTGGGATAATTTGGACACTGTAAAAATTCTAGAATTCAGCTCCATGATTTTGGCTTAGATTTTGCCATATAAATTTGTAAACACTTAATCAACGAATACTTCGAAATATAAATATTGAATCTAAATTATAATGAATCTAATGAAGGTTATGTAAATAATTATGGAAGTGTTTATATGCATTTTTGGTGTATTGGAGTTGAGAGTATAAGGAGTTTTATTGGGAGTGAAATTTTTCTATAGGCTGTGTTTTACTAAAAGATCTAGTTTTTGATCAGGAATAGTATGAAAAATATAAGGGAAACTTTGGCAGATTTTCTGTAAATTGATTAGTAGGGGTTCTACGGGTATAGGTGGTCTTATGCCTTCCCTGTGTCCTAAGACTGTCACATCCCAAAAGTGGGATGTGACAGTTCTATACATATTTAATATCTATCATTTTTCGCTATTTTATTTATTTTATGTTTGTTGAATTAATTAAGGATATAGAAATATTTTAAGAAATCCAGAAATTTCTGGTTGTAGGGAGAATTTTGTGAGGCTGATTTCATGATCTTAAAGAAATAATTTGATAAAGTGAAAAACATAAAATTTATAGAATTATATCTCATCTTTAATTATGTAAAAAAAATGGTTCTGTAAAATTCTCTGTGTGTAAAGAGTTATGCCTCCTTGATAAGAACCTATCTGGTTCATTATTTTCTATAGGAATTTGAGTATGTTTAAATTTTTTAGGAATGATTGAGGCTGAATGAGCCAAAAGTGTAAACATGAGAAATGTTCCTTTATGTGTTATGATATTGGCTGTAAAATTTCAGGAGAATTGGATAAGTATAACTCAGTGGAGAGTGGAATTACTCAGACCTATTCGGATGAATTTTGGGCAGTGTGAAATTTAAAAATTCACCATGGTCTATGTAGATATCCTTTTGGTTTGAAATTTGGATATATTGGACCTATGAATGTCTATTTTAAGTTAAAAAATGAATCAAGAAGTTTGGATATTTGTAGCTCATTTGCGAGCTGATTAAATATAAGTTGTCAAGGAAGTTCCAACTCGGCAGAATCTGGCATTTACGAGCCGGCAATGCAAAGTGGCATTGCGAGCCGGCAAAAGCAAGGTGACATTTCGAGCCGAAAAATGCAAGGTGGCATTTTCGAGCCAACAATGCGAGCAGGCGAAGTGGTAAAGTGAGATTGTCGAGGCGGCAATTGGCGAAGAGGAGTTTGGCGAAGAGGCATTGCCGAGGTGGCATATGCGAAGTAGAGTTAGGCGAGGCAAGTTTGGCGAAAAGGCATTGCCGAGGTGGCATATGTGAAGTGGAGTTAGGCGAGGGAAGTTTTGTGAAGAGGCATTGCCGAGGTGGCATATGCCAAGTGGAAATAGACAATGAGAGTTTGGCGAGGTGACATATGCGAGGTGGCATATGCGAAGTGGGATTGACGAAGTGGCATTACCGTAGCAGATTGGCAAAGTGGTGATTGCGATCTGGCTCATGTGAGGTGGCATTTTCGAGGCGGATTGGCGAGGTGAGCTGGCGAGTGAAAATTTTGAGGCAGTAGCCTATTTAACCAGATGCCCAGTAACGATTTTTCTTCATGATTTTTCTTCTTCTTCTCTTCGTTCTTCTTCTGTTCTTCTCAGATTTGTTCCATTTCTTTTCTAATATACTAATACTCAAAATTAATGCATTAAATCACTAGATGATCACATTTTAAGGCATCAATCTTCAGTTTCAAATAGATTTTCTCAAGGAAATCAGTTTTGGAGAAATAAGGTAAATTTTCTTCAAATGTCATTTTCTTTTTAGATTAATAAATTATGGTAGTTAGGATAGTTAATTATGGGTATATAGAATTTATTACAAGCATTTTGAAACTATTAATGGAAATTAATGTGAGAGAAATCAGAATTTATGGGCTGTCATGAATAGTGACATGAACAATAATTTCGAAATTAATTCAGATTTTTCTTTAAGAGTTGAACTAAATTGATGTTGGGAATTAAAAATAGAAACTATAAGATGGTTAAATATTAAGAAATCATATTGAGTATTATTGATTAAGGACAACCCTAATTTTGAATATTTGGGAAAATTTCATAGGAGAAGAGAACCAAGGAAATTGAGGAGATTATTGTTTGAGCAAACTATTGAAGGAAATTCAAGGGTAAATTTATGTAGAGGTAAGTATGAACATTGCATATGCATATTGTTTCTTTGAAATGTTGCCCAAGCCTTTTTCCTTATCAAGTATGACATTGTATTAATGACCTGTTAATTAAAGTTTCCATGATATTCTCAAGCAAATGATAATTGTTTTATGTGATTACCATAATTATCTTGCAAATGACTTGATCATCTTTCATTGGATCAAGTTCATATGAAACCTATTCGCTAACTTGATTAAATTTGTGTTATATGTTGGTGGTCTTGTGACCAATATGTTTCTTGTGAGATTGAAACCATATGACCCTATGGATAGAACGCTCTTCCCAATGAGAGTAAATTCATTGGTCCATTTTGCACTTTGGGAACCTAGCTTATAGAGTTTTTATCAGTGTTCAACCTAGAGGGGACCATGAGCTCTAGGCGTATGCCTGGCCAAGCATGCGTTTGCGATAAGGTAGCAAGAATTACCGATGCGCTCTGTTGTGATAGGTAACAAGGCTACTGATGCACTCTATAGTTCTACCATGTAATTTGATAGTGCTATTCGATTGTGAGTACTTCTGTTCTTGTAAGCATAACCATTTGATATTTTTCTTACCCATGTTCTTTGGATTGAACTTTCCTTTGTAATAATGTATTTCCTTTATATTGCATGTTCATATCTTACTGAGTTGAAGTCTCACTCCTCTTCTGTGGATTTCAGGTGATAGTGTAGCTGAGGGAGCTAATATAAAAGACAAAGCTTCTTGATTCATTCCTCCAAGAAGTCTCCATTGTAATCATTTTGATTTACATATATTTATTAAATTGTATTATGTTATTGTATGTATTGGAAGTATACTCTAGAGCTCCATAGTTAGATGTTGAGAATGATAATATTTTAATGTCTAAACTGATATAATTGGGTTACCCTTGTTCCTTAGTGATGTGGGAAGTATCTTTTGATCGGTAAGGAACAAGAGGAAATTTCTCAATGATATATATATATATATATATATATATATATATATATGTATGAATGGTGATTACCTAAATCTTCGAAATGAATGTTTTAATGATAATCATATATGATGTAAATATAAAATGTGTATGAGATCCAGGATATGAGAGTTCTACAGGTTTATGGTGGCCTTAAGCCTACCTTTGCCCTAGGACCATCGCACCATTAGAGTTGGGGTGTGACACCATGGTACTGTATATAGATAGGTAAATGATGTATGTAGTATTATATGAATATTTGATAATGATAGTTGATATGACCTGTTACTGAAATTTAACTGATAATTAATGTAAAATAAGTAAAAAATGATAAAGGATAATGATAATGATAATGATAAAGAAAATGATAACAATAATGATAATGTTAAATATGAGAAAGCTATTGAGACATGATGTGAAAGGAAAAAATATAGAAGTATTATATATGCCTACTTGAACTGTGGAGCTGAGGATATAATGACGGTGTATATAGGGAGTGTATTTTCTATGCAGGTTAAGAATTTTGAGGAATTATTGAAATGTGAATTTGGTACTATCCGTGTTGGGAATTATATTAAAAATATAGAGGAGACTTTGTCAAAATTTGCATTTAATAATTAATGATTTATTTGTTAAGTGAATGGATAAGGGTTATATGGGTGTCTGGTGACCTTAGGTTTACCCGTGCTTTAGGACCGTCATGTCTTCTACAGTGAGACGTGACAAAAGTGGTATTAAGAAGTGATATATATATATATATATATATTCTATCATGGGTGTCAATAAGCTATTAAGTGTACCATGAAGGATATGATTTTCGTCTTGTCATTTGAAGTCATTTGTTAATATTGATATCAACGTTGTATGTTACAATCTTCATCTTTTAGTTAATATATATATACTGTATAATATATAAAGAAGTGCTTAATGAAAATTGGTAATAGGTGATAAAGTTCAATGAAACATTAAATATGTGATTATAGATCATCATTGAATAATGATAAGTAATAGGAAATTTATGATATTAAGGAGTAAAAATTTAGTTATAATTTATTGATGATAGTGAATTATAAAAACCTTTAGAAATAAAATCAAAAGTAAAGTTAGCTTTAATAAGTGTTACGAGTAATAGTGTAAAAAAAAATGTTATTGTAATTAATTGGGCAATAGATTATGTGCGATAAGAATGATGAGAAGTGAGGTGATTAGAAATATTGAAAATAGACAATTGCAGTTTATTATAGTATGGCTTAAGTTGAAAGATATAAATGATAAATAATTACGAATAATGAAAATTTGAAGTCATTAAGGTATAGTGATGATTTAAAAATATGATTATAATGGAGAAATAATTATAGATTTAAATTTATAGCAATTAAATATAATGAGAAATTAATGAACAACAAGGGTTTCCATGAATGTAGTTATAAAGGATTATTGAGATTTAGCTATAAGTAAATGCGTATTGAAGAAAAGTATATTAATAACTAAGGAAATTTGATTATAATAAATGAGTTAACAGTCAACTAAGTGAGCTGAGATTCTGATAATGCTATGAAAATTTAAAGAAATAAAGGATTAGTGTAATGATATTGAAGTGTAGTGTGATAGGAGCTTAAAGAATAGATTGCTGAATATTTTATAGATCATGTAATGCTAATAACTGATATGGAAACTATGAAAATAGAGTAATAGTATAAGGATGTTAATAAGTAATATGGGAAATTGAATGCAAAATTATCTGGAGACAATTTGACGTACGTATATCGATGGATAAGTTAATGAATAAGAAAATTCAATGACGAATTTTATTAAAGAAAGTAGAGTGTAATATACTAGAAGATTGTACGGACTTAAGTGAACCATAGCAGTAGATAGAAGTTAATTGAACGATAAATAGGTCAAAATGGTTTTAGAAAGTATAAAAAGATTATTTTAGAAAAATTTTACTCAAAAAACTATAAGAATATTAATAGGCAGCATTATCGATAATTCATTTCTATAATATTTTTAAGAAGTTTTTTACTAAATTTGATTGAGGATATTTCAAATTAAGATCTTAAATTGTCTAGAAAAAAAAAATTAAGATTAGCATGGAGTTAAATGGGTGAACGGATAGTGAAGAAGAAGAAAGTGATGAGGAAAACCTAATTTTGGAGCACTTATTGGTTCTCGATTTTTAATTACTTTTTGATAGTTAATTTGTTCAAATTTCTTTCACATAACTTGGATGAGATGGATTATGGACCAATTAAAAATAAATTGAAGTGACTATGATATTAAATATGATTGAAGATGGATATGGAAGAGAAGTGAAATTAAGGAGATGTAAATTTGTAATTTTTAGAGTTCTCACTAAAATAAGTTTAGAATAAAAATTCTTTAGCTATAGAGGTTGAATTATTAAGTTAAATTGAGGTATAATAGAAAATATAAGGTTCTATAGAATTTTAATGAAAGGAATTTAAGGACTCAATTGAAAAGAATTAAAAAGATTTGTGGTTATAATTATGAATTAGAAAAAATTATGGGTCAAAATATAATTATCTAAAGTTGTGGGACCCACCAACTTTTTTTTATTTTTGTTCACATGTTAAAATCAAAGTAAAAAATCAATTCTTTTACTTCAAGATGGCCGGCCATGTGTTACCAAAATAAGGAAAATTTTTTGTTGATTTTTATCTTTTATATTTTCCATACCATACTTAACAAACACATCCTAATTCTAGATTTGTCTACTTCTTTCTTCCATTTCTATTGGATATATAAGAAGGGAGTATTGGTAATTAAAAGGAGAGGATGAATATACATTTTGAGGAGCAATTTTTAAACCTATGGCTGAACCACCTATGTTCCATTTCCTTAAAAATTCTCCTTAATCCTATTTCGTAGAATTCAATCTTCCAACTAAAAAAAGTTAGATATTTAATGAAAGTTAATTATGGAAGACTAATCAAGTTACAAATCAAGGAATTATAGAGATAAAATGGAAGTAAAGTTTCAAGTATCCAAGAAAAATTCTTAAACTTATTTTAATTTAATGGTTTTGGTCATTTGAGTTGTATAAATGATAACATAAGGAAGTTTGATTAGGATTTTAAGAAGTTATGAGTAAACAGAAAATTAAAGCTCAAATTTCATAGACTTAATGAAAGTTTTTGAAAAAGTATAAAACCTAAAAGTTATAAGCGTATGGCTTAAATATATTCCTATAAAATGGTTTGGTAAAATTTAATGTAAGGAAAGATATATTAAGCTATAAGTGTTACTTGTTCAGACTGATAGATAGGCAGTCAGGGAAGACTATTGTGTTTTAATGATATGAGAATCTTAAAGGCAGAATTTGTGTAAGTATTAAACATAAAAGTTGTAAAATATGTGCTATTTATATTCTTGTAGAAGGAATTTGGAAAATTAGAAGTGATTAAAGAGATATTAAGTAAAAACATAGACTGGCTCAAATTTAGGATTTCACAAAAAGGCTATAATGTTTTAATTATACAAAACGTTAGAGACTGAATTAGTTAAGTGTTCAATATGAAAAATGTTTATTTATATCTTATATAGAGGTTTTAATAACATTTTTATCATTGGATTATTATTTTATGATATGCAATAAAATAAGTAGAGACTGTCTGGATTAGAGTGCAGGGCAACAGGGCTAATGGTGAGGTTGAATTCAAATTATCACCATATGATGTGTATTACTTGAACATGTCTGAAATTTGGATATGTTAGAAATTGTAATGTATAGTTTAAGTAGGAAAAATAATCAAAGAAATTGGATATGTATAGCATGAGTTATAGTAAAAGAACACAGACTGTCATAATGAGGAAAACAAGTAAAAGTTTAAAAGCTATAACAACTTTAGGATTTGGAGATTTTATGAAATTTCTTTAATTTAACTTTAGTTAATGTAATTTCCTATTAATTAGTGTATAAATTGAGATTAATTGAATATGTAGAATCAAAGGACTAATGAAGATAAAGTGGAGACCATAGGTGCTATATCATTGGATTAAGGAGATATAAGTTGAAAATGTGGAGCCTAAAGACTAAGGTGAGTTATTAATATATTATTATACATAAAAAAAAAATAACAATAAGATTATTTGAAATTATGGAAACTTCCTTGGAAATCATGTATTTTCTTTGGAGCCTATGTTTCTATTATTTGTTTGACCCAATGTGTTCATTAATTATTTGATAATAATATCATGAGTATCTTGTGTCAAAGATATTGTATTTAATCATATTTGTACCAATGACCCTTATTGTATCAAATACCTAATGACATGACATGACAGAACTACCCAACTAATGGGATAATGGGTAAAAATGATCTACATTGTGCACAATGAATTCTTTTTACTGTACCCTTGCTAAGAAGGGTTAATATCTTAGCCATAACGTCTTATCAAACTTATGAATTTCACAAGCTATTTCACGAATTTATATCACGAGCATGTGACTCTATATCTATTCTGCTCATGTTTATTTGAATTATTGAGGCTCTGACATATGTGACCCAATTGATATTACTGTTTCATTGATTGATTACCCTATCTATTAATAGATTCCTATTATTTTGAAATACCACATGAAATGTCACACCCCAACTCCAGTGGTGCGATGGTCCTAGGGCAAGGGTAGGCTTAAGGCCACCATAAACCCGTAGAACTCACAAATCACAATTCTCATTAATGCCAAATAAATTATAACAACATATAATTTCCATATCCATACATATAATCAAATGAAATCAAACACATCCTTCTATATCCTTCTATATCTTTCTCTTGTTCCTTAATGATAACAAGGAGACATCTCTCATCAAAGAGGAACAAGAGTATCCAAAGGATAACATTCATACATCAAAATATTCTAGTATTCCCAAAAGACTAACTAC